>CABHPP010137102.1:19271-46129 GCA_902168425.1 Peromyscus attwateri | reverse complement strand
GAGTGTAGAAGTAGGGAATGATATTAAATGCTGAAGGTTTCCCAGGTAGCCTCCCTGGTGTTGTGAGTAGCAGTCCAGTCATCCTTGCTCCACATCTAGTATCCTCCTATGAGTGATTACATACCGTGTTTGTCTTTCTGAGTCTGGGTTACCTCACTCAGGATGATTTTTTTCTAGATCCATCCATTTGCCTGCAAACCTCATGATGTCATTGTTTTTCTCTGCTGAGTAGTATTCCATTGTATATATGTACCACATTTTATTTATCCATTCTTTAGTTGAAGGGCATCTAGGTTGTTTCCAGGTTCTGGCTATTCCAAACAATGCTGATATGAACATAGCTGAGCAAGTGCCCTTGTGGTATGATTGAGCATTCCTTGGGTATATGCCCAAGAGTGGTATAGCTGGATCTTGGGGGAGATTGATTCCCAATTTTCTAAGAAAGTACCATATTGATTTCCAAAGTGGCTGTACAAGCTTGCATTTCCACCAGCAGTGGAGGAGAGTTCCCCTAGCTCCACATCCTCTCCAGCATAAGGTGTGTTCAGTGTTTTTGATCTTAGCCATTCTGACAGGCATAAGGTGGTATCTCAGAGTTGTTTTGATTTGCATTTCCCTGATAATTAGGGATGTTGAGCAATTCCTTAAATGTCTTTCAGCCATTTGAGTTTCCTCTGTTGAGAATTCTCTGTTTAGTTCTATAGCCCATTTCTTAATTGGACTGTTGGGCATTTTGATGTCTAATTTCTTGAGTTCCTTATATATTCTGGATATCAGTCCTCTGTCAGAGGTGGGGTTGGTGAAGACCTTTTCCCATTCTGTAGGCTGTCCCTTTGCCTTGTTGACCGTATCCTTTGCTCTACAAAAGCTTCTCAGTTTCAAGAGGTCCCATTGATTGATTGTTTCTCTCAGTGTCTGAGCTACTGGTGTTATATTTAGGAAGTGATCTCCTATGCCAATGCGTTCAAGACTACTTCCTACTTTCTCTTCTATCAGGTTCAAAGTAACTGGATTTACGGGGATCACCCAATGACGGAGAAATGGATAAGATCCACATGAACAGCCTGGACGTGAGTGGGGGTAATGAAGGGCAAGGGTCGAGGGAAAGAGAGCTTGGGGAAGCGGGAGATCCCAGCTGGATCAAGAACAGAGAGGGAGAACAAGGAATAGGAGACCATGGTAAATGAAGACCACATGAGAATAGGAAGAAGCAAAGTGCTAGAGAGGCCCACAGAAATCCACAAAGATGCTCCCACAATAGACTGCTGGCAATGGTCGAGAGACAGTCCGAACTGACCTACTCCCGTGATAGGATGGCCAAACACCCTAATTGTCGTGCTAGAAACCCCATCCAATGACTGAGGGAACTGGATGCAGAGATCCACGGCCAGGTCCTGGGTGGAGCTCCGGGAGTCCAACTGGCGAGAAAAAGGAGGGTTTATATGAGTGAGAATTGTTGAGACCAAGGTTGGATAAAGCACAGGGACAAATAGCCAAATGAATGGAAAAACATGAACTATGAACCAATGGCTGAGGGGCCCCCAACTGGATCAGGCCCTCTGAATAGGTGAGACAGTTGATTGGCTTGATCTGTTTGGGAGGCATCCAGGCAGTGGGACCGGGTCCTGTGCTCAGTGCATGAGTTGGCTGTTTGAAACCTGGGGCTTATGCAGGGATGCTTGGCTCAGCCTGGGAGGAGGGGACTGGACCTGCTTGGACTGAGTCTACCAGGTTGATCTCAATCCTCGGGGGAGTCTTTGCCCTGGAGGAGATGGGATGGGAATGGGGGATGGGCTGGGGAGAAGGGAAGGGTGGTGGGAGGGGGGAGAACAAGGGAATCCGTGGTTGATATGTAGAATTAAATCATATTGTAAAATAAAATTTTTAAAAAGTTGAATTAAATAAATAAATGAATGAATAAATAAATAAATAAATAAATAAATAATTGCTGAAGGTTGTAGCTCTCTAGATCATAGGTCATCTTTTCAAACTTCACCATCTCTCTCTGTACTAATGTGTGACAAGTAAAACAAACAAGCTGAGACATCCATTTACTACACTAGGCAGCTCCTTCACATTCAGTCTTAGGCAAGGAGGCTGTTTTCCTTAGGGTTTTCTTCCCTTGATGGAAACTTGCCTTCCAAGTCATTCCTTTACCAGTGATGCCTTCCCAAGTCCTGTGCTATTCTAGCTTGTATCAAGCTACATATAAAAAAGCCTCATCCATATGTTTCTTTATTTAGATGTTGGCTTTTGAAATGAAAGTTTTCTTCAGTTTAAAAATAATTCTCCTGTACTGCACAGCAAGCAAAAAAATCCAATCTCAGCAGAGTTCGTTTTGCTAAGCTGGTGACCCTGAGAGTGTAGCTATGTGTTATCAGAATGTTAAGTTCTATACTATCCCCAGCAGTGAGAGGCCATTGCAGAAAAACTCAATAATAATAATAGTAGTTTCCAAACATATTCACAAATTGTTCCAACACAGAAGGCAGTGAGATAAACACAAACATGCTTGCCACCTTTCAATATGTGGCTGATAGCTAGAGAGATATTTGTGAAGTCCACCTCTTGAAATATCCTTCTAGATGCCAAAATTATATTTTATTAGACTCCGACAGATCTTGATAACATATTTCTACCATTATGTTGACAATTAACTATTTCCATTATGTGTCATGATCATACTATTAAGTCCTATCCTGATGCCCATAAATTTTCTATTGGGAGTTAATTGAATATACAAGATGAAACCGTCAATAGATGTTTTTTTCTTCTTTATGTGTTGGTTATGTTTCTATTCATTGGAGATTATAATGCTATAAGAGCAGCGAACTCAGTAAGGAAGCTGGAAAGGGACATTCCTATTAGGGAAGGACTGTTCAGGGTCCCTCATAAAATCTTGATTCTGGAATTGGTCAGGAAAGGCAAGTTTATCCTCCTGTGCTGTAACATACAGTACATGAGGATGAGGAGATTCCTGTGTTTAGATGGAGATGACTAGGAACCAAGTGTTGGTATACCTTGAATCAACAACAATAAAATAATGTTTTAGTCACAAGACACATAAGTGAGATCTCAAAAGGCTATCAGTTCCACAGAATTTTTGAAATGAGGGCCGGCTTTGCCATTGGCCTGGTCTGGGTTCAGATCACAGCATCATCCAGATGCTGTTGATATTTCTCCTGGTTAAGAAATTTTCCCTTGAAATCTCAGCTCTTTCATTTGTAAAGCTAAGATCATGATATACACATTTCAGTGAGACAGGATGATCAAATCACTTGACACAGGTCACACATCTTAGGTAACTCTAACTGAGCTAATCACAGAGTTTGCTCCCTGTGGTAGACATTTGGTAACCTGGCATGCAGACTGATGGGGAAGAATAACAGGAAACATCTGGAAGTGTTTCTGAGACTTTCAAATCAAAATCAATAGCATGAAGTAACAGTAGACAGCCATCATTCAACTCATCCTATATAGTGTCTATCAGATGTATGCTGCCTCTTGTCATACTGGCTTGTTTCTCTGAACAGTTATATATAGTCAAATAATAAGGCAAGTATCTACCATAGTATTGCTTGAGGAGACAACTTCAGCTTCCCTTAGTCTATATTAATGAAAAGTTAATATGATGTCTATTTCACATAGAAGTTGCCTTGCCTTGCTTTGCCACAAAAGTAAAATAATTTCATCTGCTGAATCTTTCTTCTGCATAGAAAAACTCTTGTCTCCTATAAGAGCATAGAGTTTAGATGCTGCCCAACCTTTCATATCTCTGTACAGGTATTCCATACTCCTTAGCACACCTGTATTTATCATTTCTGATAACAAGAGAATGACTTCAAACATTCTGACATATTTTAAAACAAAAAAGGAAGAAATAATCAAAGTATGTTTTAAATGTCCTTAAACAAATTTTGAAAAGGTAGGATATTTTGCTTCTGTGTTTTTATTTTGCTGTTGCTATTGTTTTGGAGGGAGAAGTGTTATTTCTTGAGACAGGGTCATACTTTTAACCCAGTCAGATTTGGTACTTACTGCCCAAACTTCTATCAAACTCACAACAGTCCTCATGCCCCAGCTTCCTAAATAATAGGACAACCGGCATGAGCCATACAATAAGATTCATGAATTGATTTTAATTTGCAGAAAAATGCTGCTTACTGCTTCAGAAACTGTTTCTGAATCAGAAACACATTCAAGGTTGACTATGAGGTCCTAGAGATGCATGCCCAGGATATCTTTAAACTTAATACCCTAGAATCTCACTGGAACAGCTTCATTCATCGATCAACTCACTCCCAGGACAATGACAACTGATTTGTGTTTAGTCCTTCCTTGTTTTATCTCTTTCGGGGATCATCATTGAATTCATATCTGAGATATTCCATCTGTAGCCACCTTAGCTTCAATTACCTTCATCTCCACTAGGCTTTAAGCACACCTCTCCTTTTCAATCCCTGAAGGCCGTTCCCACTACAGTTAGAACATGGCCACAAATAAAGGCTTGATTCCCTTAAGTGTCCCGTGGAAGTCCATTATTCTTACTCTTCTATCGACCCTTCACTCTCCGCCTTCTGCTTGAATTGTTGATTATTCACCACTGCAACCATTTTTTTAATCCTACCTTTAATTCATCAATCCATCTTGAAAAATCTTAGCTCTTTATCAAGTCAAATTTCTCTTCTCTTCCTTCCTGCCAAGGCAACGTGGAATACTTTTGGAAGAACTATACCAGTTTTGAGCATCCATGGTATTCTGCAGAGTGTTCATCAATATGTGATGATCTTATTACAAGTCCTTGGTCAATGTTCTTCTCCAAACCTCCACAATCTCCTCGACACAAATTCCATCTGCCATCTGAGGGCAAGAGCACAGTTTTATCTACACAAATGTATAACTTTCTCAGCTCTAGTGACTGGCTGAGTTCTTGGCACATTTTAGGCAATTATAAACACCTGATAATTTAGTAAACACTGACTTCTCTCATGAACCTCAGAGAAATTCCTCACAGTCCACTAATGACACCAGAAAGATCTGTTTCTCTACTTCCTGTTCCATTTGTAATCTCAAGATAACACACAAATTCTCTTTTCTGTTCTTTTCATTTTTTTTTTTGATACAAGGCCTTACTCTGTACATCCTAGGCTGTCTTTCAACTAAAGACAATCCTCCTGCCTCAGATTTGCAAGTACTGGCATGATTGGAAGGAGCCACTACATCCAGCTAATACTCTTTTAATGTTTTATAAATGTTGTTTCATTAATCACTCATTTTATCTTCTAAGCTTTCAACTATTCCTTCAAAGTGTTTTCTATGCCTTTACCAACTTAGATTTCTACATCTAAGGAAATCTATATTTCTTCTTTTACTAAAATTTGCAAAGGACTTGCTCTGTCTCTTCAACATCCATTAGATTTTTCTACCGCTTAAAATATGATACATATACTTAACAGTCAATGAATGTACTGTCACTAAAATTGTGAATTGTCTAATTTGCAAAGTAAACCTTCAGCATTTAGCTCTAATGTTAATAGACCTCTTCAGCCTTGGGTCTCTTTTACTTCTATAATGTCCTAGCTGGCTGTTTTTCTTTCCCTCAATTAAGCCTCAGTGCCTTCCAAGTGTCCATCTTAACCCTCCCCCCCCCCCACCCCCCCCCCGCCCCTGTCTTCTCCACCCTCATCCTGAGTGAGCTTATATACAGACTTTGCTTACCTCCCACTGCCCACAGTTGTATCATCAGCTTGGAATTTGTTCCTTCCTTTCAACATTTTAAACTCATAAATTCAAAACCTGAGTTGCTCATCTTACCCTCACTTTACTGAATTCTCACTTTCTCACTGCCCAAGTGGAAAAACAGAAGAGAAGGCCCAGTGATCAAGAGCCCTGGCTACTCTTTCAGAGGAATGGGGTTTGATTTCCAGAACCCACACAATGGTTCTTAGAGCTCTGCAACTCCAAGAGACCTGATGCCTTCTTCTGTCCATAACAGGCACTCCATGCACATGGTACACATACATGCAAGCAAAACACCAATACACATAAAAGAAATAAATCTTTAAAAAATTAAAAGAGACAAGACACTCACCATAAATCTATCACTCTTGCGACTTAGTCATCTCATTAGTTTCATTGGTGTAAACTTCTAACATCTTTGAAGCAAACATTTTCCAGTGTATGCCTTGTCTAAACAAACTGCAAAATATTTTGTCTTATGTCTACTACCTGGGTCATTAAGGGATCTGAGAATTTAGGCAATAAACATCCTCTTTAATTTTATTTAACCTAACACCTTCCAATACGATAGCCATCATCTTCTTTACAAACACCCATAGAAACTTTATACCATTACCCAAACAACGTTTGGTAACTATTATATTCTGTTCCCTTTTCACTGCCCCTATGTAGCAGATACTATTATATTAATGCCCGTTCAGAGTCTCTAGGGTCTTTTTTTATTTTTAAGCATCTTCATGCCACATCACTTAGCATTTTGTACTTGTCATTCATTATAACTGTTATGCCTCTGATTTTCCGAGGGTTATCCTTGGGCTTGAAAACATGCTCATAGAGAGAGCCAGATGAGCCTCATGGTTTAAGTCTCCTTCAGAACAGTCTCCAGCCAGCAGATGACTGGTGGAGGAGACAATGAGGCGAATTTATGCAATGGACCTCATCGGGGATATGACTCAGGCTGGGCCTATCCCTGAACTCACATACTTACCTGAGACTTTTGCCCCCTTTGGTTTTTCCCTACTCCTTCACACTTTTTGTTGGAAACACTGTTCTTAATAGTCACTTAAATAATAGATCGGCTACCTTAGATTCTTCTTGCAAACTTATATTTTTAAAGGAACTCTATGGATCTATTTTACAAACTTATATAGGGCTACCATTAGCATATATTTAACTTAGTAAACACCTAAAGATTTCTTAACACAGATCTAACAAGACAGAATTTTTACAAACTCACATATCTTATTTTCATCTTTTTCTACTTCTTACTCTTAATTATTATCACTATCTCTATTAGAAAGATTCTCTTAACTAGACAGAAAGTACATACATCATTTCTAAAGTTTAGGGCTTATAGTCAGCTTTGCTATACAATACTGGGATTTAGTGAGTGTTGTCGTTATAGAGTTGTAATACTTGTTGCTAGGGGACTGTAACATTCTCGGGTTGAAGTCCCCAAATCAGAACTGCACCTGTCTCGTTAGCGCGCATTGAGGTGGGCAATTTCCGACAGCAACTTTCCTCTGGGCTTGCGTTTGTCCTAGCCAGTCAGTGAAAAACAAAAGCATTTACAACAGCCTTTCCATAGCTCTTTCAGAGAAATTTTTCTCCCACTGATTTTGTTCTCACTTTGCACGTTCCTTTCCCCCCAGATGCAGAGCTTCAGATATCTCAGGCTGCTCTGTTCCTCTGCTAGCTGCCTTTGGAGGTAGGGGCTTTCTTTCTCCCCGAATCTGCCTCAAACTCTTAGCAACTTTCACAGGTCATGCATTTTCTGGGGAGGAATTTGTCCCTTCTATTTCTTCAGATGTTGGTGTGGGTTTATCTATTGCCTGAGTTTTCATGGGTGTGTTTACCTTCTTTAGGTTGGATTTTTCCTTCTAGTGCTTTCTGTAAGGCTGGGTTTGTGGATAGGTATTGATTAAATCTGGTTTTATCATGGAATATTTTGTTTACTCCGCCTATGGTGATTGAGAGTTTTGCTGAGTATAATAGTCTGGGTTGGCATCCGTGGTCTCTTAGTGTCTGCATAACATTTGTCCAGGACCTTCTAGCTTTCATAGTCTCTATTGAGAAGTCTGGTGTTATTCTGATAGGTTTGCCTTTATATGTTACTTGGTCTTTCCCCTTTGCAGATCTTAATATAGTCCTAAAACATATAGTAATAAGCTTGTACGAAGTAAAGATACTAGTTGTAAATGTAAGTTTAAATAAGAATTAAGAAGATGGAATGAATATAAGAAGTATATAAGAAGTAATAAGAAATATATCTGCTAAAGTAGTTCTATAGTTTCTTTAAAGAGTATAAATAAGTAGATGTTAATATGTTATATGTGAGTTTGTAAAAATGTGTAAATGTTGAGTGTGAGTTTATGCTTAATGTATATGATGAAAGAACCCGAAACACAGAAGGTTAGTGTCATAGTAGACTGCAAAATAGGCAGTCTGAATGGTTTCAAAAGCTCCAGAAGCCAGAATCAGCACAAGGCACCCACAGCTAAGATCTGTGGAAAATCAACGCAATACAGAAAAACCTGAGCTAACGTCAAAAATAGTGTGGTTTAGAATACTACTGTACCTAGAAAGGTCTCTGTCTGTGAGAACAAAAGTTGCAGAGATGCTTATTTGAACTAAAAATATTAACTGCAAAAAGTTTTGGTTGTAAAATGTCTCTTCATATTTGGAAGTGAAAGCCTGATACCAGAATTTACTTTTTTTTTTTTGAACTTCTTAAACTTAATGAGAAAACTACAAAAAGATTTTGGTTATGGATTTATCATATTTGGAAGGCTAATACCAGAATTTATCATTTGAATTTTGAAACTTAAGAAATGAGAGGCACAATAGAGATTTCATTGCAATGGGACAATTTCGAGTTTATAATAATGACCTAGGAACTGCATGCTGGAACTGGGTTAAAAATGGAACTGTTTAAATGAAGAAATTTATTGTTTCTACCTTGACTCAAGATGCAGTTTTGTGTATGCATATATGCTGGTGATTCATGTATTGTCCTATGTTAAAAATGCAATTGTTTTGTGGAAAAAATAAATAAATAAACTTATCTTTTCAAAAAAAGAAATTAAAAAAGAATACTATTTATAAATAAATACTGAAATATTAAAAAAAATAATAATAATAGATCGGCTTCCTGACAACCTATGTCCAGCATCTTACCCCAGGCTCTAGCCATCTTCTATGTAGAGCTGACCACTACATTCTGTTAGGTCACTCTGTGCCTCTATCCTTCTGTGCTCCATTTCCTTTAGCATGAAGTCCTCACCAAGGCACCTCAGGCCATCCACCATGTTGCCCAAACTGTGCTCTTCAGTTCCAGATACTCCTACACTCTCCAGTGAGTATGACCCCCAACCAGACCAAAGAAAATGCTGCTCTCTCCAAATATTTGATAGTCCACCACATTCCTCAAGATATTTGAGAAGAGCTTTCTCTCAAAATAAGAGATATTTTTGTATTTGTTTTTTATTTCTTTTCTGGTTGAAAAATCAGTAGCTTATCTTCAAAATAATTTCGATGCTCTAATGTCTGTTGCTTTTTGTTTTGCAGTTCTGTCCTCTTCCCTGGACCTCTCCTTGTCTTTTACACATTATAATTGCAGTGTTTTTCTTTACTTTGCCTAATTTTTCCCAGTAAGCATGCCTCTAGCTAAAGACAAAGAAGTTTTCTAAATCATTTTCATTCCCACAGAGTCCCATTCTGCTCAGCAGATGCTCAGCAAATATCCATGGCAACCTATAAATCACCTGTTCAGTAATCAATGACTCCTGGAGTTGAGACATCCTTGCTATGGTAGTGTTACCAAACTAATCAGAAATGCAATTTTATTTTGTAGCTGTCCTGTGTTCCACACTGCAGTTCACAAATTATCCAAATCAAATCACATGCAGAGACAATACCAAAATATGTAATAGTGTATGTGTTTAATTATTGTTAGTAGACTTGCTTGCCAAATTTATTTGGATACTTTAAAGAAATTGAACATCAATTTAATTTGATATAGAATAATTAGATTCTACAGTCTTAGCCACTTAAGAGTTACCGAGTTGAACAGTCAAAGCGCATTTACACAAAGACAGCTGTATATGGAAGGATGCTGGTGCTTCTTATTATCTCTACTGAGGAGTGGACAAGAGCATCCTTGATTTCAGTACTGTTAAGAACACAGTGCCATTAGTTGATAACCTCAAAGCTCTGATCTTCTTGGGTTTGCCAGTGGCTCTGTGAAGATAAATGCTGTGTGCCCATGCTTCCTGGAGGCAATTTCTTTAAAAAATAAAATTAGTACTATCCTCATTGCCCCTTATATTCAATTTTCACTGTTGAGAATGACTTTGTAGATTAGTCAGTAACCCAATTTCTGCTAAATCTTATAAGCCAAAAATGGGAAACACACACAATCTTTTATTGCTTTAGCCTTGTCTGTGACCTACACACTAGATAATGTTACCTAGCTCTTATCTAAAGCAAAATCTACCTAGTGGTAGAGGTCTTCCCTCTTGATATCCAACCAGGATTGATCACATATTGCTCATAAAATGATGAATAAAAAAACCACTATCCTACTCTTCAAATAAATGACTTGGCAATTCTAACATTAAGCTTTCCATGATATATATCTTATTTGGGTGAATGTGAAGTAAAATGCTGTTTTATTCACATTTGTTTGTAATGGGCCTAACTCCAAACAACTTTTAAAAGGTAATAAAATGTGGAGTCTCTTACTTATATCCAGTCCTCATTATCTCTGCCCTTTAAATTTTTTTCTTTCAACATTTTATATCAGTTGGTTTACGTCACCCTATAACAAACATCTAAACTTGATAACCTAAGACACCCACTTATTTTTTGTAATTCTGTGGTTTTTACTGGGTGGTTTGGCTGGCTCAAGCTCATTATTCTTCAAGCCCTTGTAAACTGCATGGTAACCAGGCAACTCTGTTAATTTAACTTGGTTTTCTCATGTGCTCATATCCTACCAGAAACAATTGGTGGACTTGACTCTGCTCCCACCCCCACGTCTCATATTCCACTGTCATCTGTTCATAGTGAAGAGAGAAAAGAGCAAAGATGAATTGTGAGGAGCCTTGAAGCTTCAGGTTCGGGACAATGTTTTTACCACGGTATGTTAGTTACTGGAAGCCCAGGCTTCAGGACTAGGGAAAGCTCTCATGCTAAGAGAAAAGCAGCAGAGTGGAGATTCTGGAAAGCATGGAGTCTTTGAGTCATCTTTAAAAACAGCCTTTATCTCCCCCAGTTTGTCAAATGTGCTATGTTCCAAGATGTCCTAAGTCTATATATTTCTTGTCCTAAAAATTGTGAACAAGATGTTATCATTTGAGAAACATCATGGAAAGATGCATGGTTTGTAATCATCTATCTGTACAGACAATACTGCTGAGGAATTACTCTATGCCCTCTATATCCATGACATAGACTTTCCAAATATAAAGAAGAACATGTATACATGAAGAAGTATATAAAATGAACATTCTGTGTTCCAAGAGGGATGTTTTATATTTTGTGTAACAGAAATATTACTGACTACAAAATAACATAATAGAATATATATGCATGTGTATTCATTGAGTACTTACTATGTGTAATTGTCTTTGCATCCATCTTTAACACATAAGCTAACTGCATATTTATAATACTCATTTTACAAATGAGGATACTAAAACTTTTATGAATTGGATAATAGACCTCCAGCTATTAGATGACAGAGATGGGTACTGAACTTTTGTGTCTCAACAAAGAATCCACTTGCTTTTCAGCACATGCTTTCATGGGTGGCTTTCTCTGATTTCATATCAGTCCCCATCAATGTTCTCTATCTCTGTTGCATACTGAAGTCAATTGCTTTGAAATATGCTTTTAGTACTGTCCCCAAAGGTACAACCCATGGATCCACAATAGCAACATCGCCTGAGCTTGCTTGCAAATTCTTAGATTCCTTCCTCAGGCCTGTTGGATTACAGTATCCAGGATAGAACTCGGCAGTCTGTATTTTTAAAAATCTGGATGGCTATTTCTGGTGCATTTGGAAGCTTAAGACTGATCACTTATCACTATGTATGATATTCAATCCTGTACATGAGCCCTGGTGACAGGAGACACCTGAACTCTTTCTTAGACTTACTGAACTAATGTGTTCAAATAGTTCTCTGGGCAATTCTGATGCACTTAGGATTGAAAAATCACATCTTTTCTCTAAGTAGATTTCATTATATACTTAATTATATTCCAATGTATATGCACCAGTATTTATCATGCTTACATAGTTTCTCTCAGAGAGAAGCATAACACATGCAAATTTTCATTCAGAGAAGTATATCTAATTTTAAAACCAAAGGATTTTCAATCTTTGACAAGAGTCAGTTACTTCAGGATTCCAGGATGACAGGATGATCGGTGCCTCATCTACGATTAATGAGGTACTGTGTCAGAGGGTTGTCTGAGCTATGAGCAATAGAATGAAGTGTCCCTCAGACCTGTAACCTGGAATGCACATCTCAGATGAAGCCATTATCCTCTCTATGGGGATAAATCACATGCTCAAGCATGACTAACTTCAAGATTAGACTCAGAAGCTGAGGTCCAGGATACACATTGGTGCTCCCATGGCAAATAAGAAATCACATTCAAATTCTAGAAATTGTCATTTTCAATTTCTACGAGAGCATCTGAGAAATACTGACCCATCACTAACTGGCCCCTTAGCTCTAAGTGCTAGAACAGAAGGAATTGGGTTCAATAAGTATTTCCGTTGCCAGCTATTGTGGAAACTTTTAAAAAAAATACCACACTTGGTAACTTTCATCTCTCTTGGTAACTTTCACTGAGAACTGTCCGTGAAGGACAGAGAATATATATTTTGTAAAAATGTTTTTCTTTTTTCTTAATTTATTTTTAAATTATACTCATGATATTCATTAATTACACTCATGATATTAATTACATTTGTAATTGATTGATTACATTCTCAGTATTCATTCAATAATTATATTTATGATATTCATTAGTTATATTTTTATTTGATTTATTTATATGATTTATTACATTCATGATATTATGTCCTGATACTACTGTCCATTTGTGGTGTTTTTCCATCACACAAAACAGAGATTCTGTACGTAGGAAATCATTGCTCTATATTCCTTTCTTCTCTGTCTTGAGATAACGTCTAATCTTTCTGTCTCTATGAATTTGTATATTCTACATATTTCATGCAATACAATTCTATAGTATTTGTCCTTTTTTTTGAATGTAAAAACATTTTATGTACAAGTGCAGGAAAAATAATACACAGATAGTCTGAACATAAAAACAGGTTATAATTTAAAAGTCTAGAGTTATTTTAAACAGTAAAATATTTTCTCTGTAGAAAATAGTATAAATGATTAACATTTCCCAATAAGCCCTTTTAAGCCAAATGATAGCTGAATTATACATATAAATATTGATTAGATTCTGAGATACAGAAGAGACCTATCTTCATCTGTTCAGAGAGCTATGTTTTGGTTTTACCCAATCACTGGCCAAGCTTTAGTGAAACACTTCACTATTAGGTTAAGAATTTGTACTGTATCAAGCTGATGAAAGAAAACACTGGCCATACTTTCAGGAGGAAAGGCTAAAATCTTTTTAGACTATGGATTAGCATATAGAAAAACGTCTGCCATAAATCAAACAGTGAAGGGGAAGATGAATAGGAATCTCACTTACACAACTTAAGTAAAACATAGCTCTCTGAACAGGTAAAAATGTTTTTCAACTCAGTTTTTCTTTCAATCCAAATGCCTTCAGTTCCCATTTTCAAAGTAGCTCACAACCTAAAAACAATAACTTGTGGAATCCTTCCTGAATAAAGTGCACTTCTAAAGACTATGAATGATTTAAAATAACCAATGCATGCGAGAACTTGCTGCTCAAACTGTGGTGTGTAGATTAGCAGTAGTGGCACTCCCTGGAACTTCTAAGACACTCAGACTTTGGCTCTAGACAGGCTACACAGAGTTATTTAGTTAGCATGTTGAAGGGTATGTATAATATTAAAGTTGAAAAATATTGGCATGGAAAATATGGTTTGGCCATCTTGAGGTATTTGAGATATATGCAAATGAAAACTTAAGTCATTATGAAAATTGGGAATGGATCAAAACTTGGTCCCTCAAGGGTCATAGAGGTTAGAGATGACTGAATGTGATGAACTGAACTATCTGAAGTCAAAGTACCTAGAACATGAGCCTGAAAAAGAGAATTGTGTACTTGAGAATTATAGAGGGGGAGTCTTGGAATAAGCAGGAGTGAAGGACTGGTGAGCAGGGATGTGTCTCTAGCTGGATCATAAGGAAAGTCTGGAATGTAAACTGTCTAACAGAGTTGGCACTGCCTTGAGACATGACAAGTATGCCTTTGTAATTTTCTTCAAAGAGTCATTGGTCACCCCTCTGTATGTGTATAGAATACAAACTTCTAGTCAAAATGGCTTATGATGCCTAGGGGCAATTCTATGAAGAAGAGGAGCAGCTGCAAGATGCCAGCAGTATGCATGGTGCTGGAGGTGCAGGCACTGACCAGAAAAAGGCATGTGAATGTGATTAGACCAACAATATTACTCTAATCTGAACATCTGTGAGCCCTCAAATATGCATGTTGAAACCTTAACCTCAAAGGCTACAGTATGAAGAGATAGGGCACTTCAGAGTGATTAGATCATAAGGACAGAGCACTCAAGAATTGAATTAGTGGTTTATATGGTTTCAGTAAGGCTTGTCTATCTAACTCATGTTGAAATTAAGTTCCCGTCATGAGATAAGAAGATGGGACCAGGTAGAAACTTTAAGAGATGATTGGGCCTCGATTATCATAGATGGATTAATGGACTTGTGGGTTAAAAGGATCTGGAAAGTGTGAGTCTCCAAAAACCAGTTTGGCTAGGTGTCTAGTCCAATCCTGAACTCTTACCATAGAATCCCCTATATTGCCTTGTATTAGAAACGTGAGCTTCCTTTCTTTGTAACTTAGTATGTGACATTTAGTTAAAACATCTGGAAAGAGACTAAGATGGCATCTTTATAAAAGAGAACGGAAAGCACTATTGCCCACCCTTGACCACATTCTACGACGTAATGATATTGACAGCCTGTGACTATCATCAGAAAGTGAACATGCTATCATCTTGAACATGAACTGTCCATGCTGATTCATAAATTTTTATTGTTTCTAAGTCATTCAATTTATAAGACATGTTACAGAAGCTAAATGAACTAAGAGAAGGAATTGAGAGAACAGATGCCAGAAAGGTACATCAGTGGCAGAATCTTTTATGTATTCACTGGGAACAGTGGTCAGGGTATAATATATCATCTGAAAATGTTTGCTTGACTGAAGAACCCAGTTATCTTTTGTTCAACTACTGACTTTTAGTTCCTTTGGGGAGCTCATCTGTTCTCTGTCTGAGAGTGGAATTATGATAAGAACTATCTTATATACCAGGCTGCAAGGGTAGCCATAAAACTGAGGTTAAGCAGTCAAGGCATCACTGGCATGAGAACTTGACCAAAATCAAGCCAGAGTCTAATAAACATATCTGGATATTGTTAAAGAGGATTCTATTTATTCTTTGATGATGATGATGGAGCCCAATAATGCAAACAATTGAGAAGACATGGGAGAAAAAGAGAAACTGAGTCTGAGTGAGCAAAGCATGAAGCCTGATATGTGAGCTAACATACTAATATGATAATTTTTCCCAGAAGAAAATCAACATAGGGTTCTGTTGCTTACAGTTAAGTTTGTTCTAAGGTTTGTCTACTTTTTAAAATATGGCTTATGCTCTTTGTTGTGGGGTTAACAAGATAAATTTCCAGTTCCCTTTATCATTTTCTGAACCTTACCCTTTTACTTTTATCACCATAGAAACTCTATGTTTTCTTTTCCTTTGGGGGGAAATAGAGGGGCTGATGTGGCTGTGACTGTGTTCTCTGTTCACATCACTCAGTGCATAAATCAAATTGAAAATGATTTCTAACCATTTATGTAAAAACTAGATGCTCATTTTGATCCCATAAACTTCACAGTGGATGAAAAAAAGGTAAAAGTTAATATATTTTAGGGAAAGGTGATATCTTTTAGTCCTTAATGTATCAATTTATTTCTTGACTTTGAAAAGGAAAATAATGTTTTAAAGAAAATGTTTTCAACAGCCAACTCTATTAGGTTGTATCTTATTTTCAAATAATGATAGAAATGTCCTCACAAATAAACTGAAAGTGGATTAACTTTGAAAAACAGGGAGAGTAAACTACTGAACAAAACAGTTTTGTATTTTAACACACATCAAAACTTGACAATTTATTTCCACTGTCAAAAAGCATAAATGCAATAAGAAATTCCTAAGGGGTAAACAATGAAAAATAAAAGTCTGAATTTTCAAAGATTTCTAAAATTTAACTTAGGGCACATGGGAAGACTTAAAGTATTATGAGCTTCTGAACTTAAGACAAAACCAGATTTTTCAGAGACTAAAACCTTGTTGGTTATGAAAATTGGCCCAATGTTTTTCTTTATTTCATAGTACATTGATCATAACTACTACCAATTGAGGGCTTACTATACAGACACTTCATATGTCTCTTTTTTTGAGCCTCATAATCCTATATGAACCTTCTTGAGGAGATGAGAAACATGGTGCTAAGATGTTTTTACATTTCTCAATGGTTTGTAGTAAATCAATGATCAAACTGGAATTCTTGCCCAAGTCTATAGTCTGAACACTTAACAACTTGCATTGGCTATCTCAGATTTGTTTTTCTTCCCTCTCTCTTGCCACACACACCTCATCAATTTAATTAGAGTTTTTAAAGGTTTGGCAGAATACCTAAAATATGTACCATAAAGGTGGAAGGATATTTTGGCTCCTTGGTTTAAAGATTTGGTCTGTCATAGATATCAAGATATGAACAAGCAAAGCCACTCATACACAGTGTCTTAGAGTTTTATTGCTGTAAAGAGACACCATGATCATGACAAGTCTTATAAAGGAAAACATTTATTTGAGGCTAGCTTACAGTTTCAGAGTTTTAGTCCATTATCCTTATGGCAGGAAACATGCTGGCAAGCAGGCAGAAATGGTGCTGGAGAAGGAGCTGAGAATTCTACAAGTTGATTTACAAGCCTGAGAAGGAGACTGTGTGTGCCACACTCAGTGTAGCTTGAGCATATGAGACCGAAAAGCCTGTCCCCATAATGACACACTTCCTCCTTCCTCCAAGAAGGCCACACCTCCTAAAAGCACCACTCGCTATGGGCCAAGCATTCAAACACATGAGTCGATGGAAGCCATTCCTATTCAAACCACCACACATGGTGACCAGAAAACAGAGAGGGAGCAAGCATAATGAATATGTTTACACTACACATCCTTTTTATATTTTTCTTCTATCTGGGTCCCCAGACAAGATTATGGGATAATGCTTTCCCCATTCAGGGAGCCAACATACAGGAAGAGTCTTTCTCCCTAGAAGTAGCCTCACAGACACACTCAAGAGGTAAGCTTTACTGATTTCCCTGGCAGTGATTCTCAACACAATATTAAATATTGCATTTCACATTTGAAATACCTTTAGATTATTATAGTGAAGGTTTTAATACTTGCCTTCAATGATTTTTCTACATAAAGTGGCTGGCAACTGAGTATCAACACTGACAACTAATGAAGCCTAACTCTCTCCCTTCCCTACTTCAGGGCTGCAAGGGTCAGTGCACTCTACAGACTAAAACGGACCAGAGAGGACTTCTGTCTTACATTGGACTGGGTAATATTGCTTGTGACAGAATTTCTCAAGAGTTGGCTTTCACTCAGTAGGAATACAGTACAGTGTAGTCTTTGATGTTTCAGCTAGACTTCCTTAATCCTACTTCTTCAAATATAATCTATGCAACACAAGAACTGCACATGACAGCAACTAAATGTACTACCTTCCATAGTTGATGCTCCAGACTCACATTAAAAACTTAACTTTCCAGACTTGTTCTTCTACAGCTACCATTTCACACATAGTATCAACATTTGAGAGACTTTTCATTATGTATGAATCACTACACACTTGGATATACCCATATTCTAGTGTCCTAGTTAGCTTTAACTGTCAGCTTTATGTAGCCTAGAGTCACCTGAGAATGGAGTGTCAGTCAAGGGATTATCCAAATGAGCATGGCCTGCGAGCACATCTACTGGATGTTGTCTTAATTGTTCAACAATGTAATAGGTCTCAGACCACCATGAGTTTCACCATTTCCTGGATAGGTGCTCGTGGTCTGTATAAGAAGGTTGAGTAAACATTAGTCTGCATGTGAGCCAGCAAACAGTGTTCCTCCATGGTTTCTTCTTCAAGTCCCTGCTCTGACACTCTCAATAACAGATTAAAACCTTGAAGTACAAGTCAAATATCCCTTTTCATTCCCCAAGTTGCTTTTGGTCAAGGTGTCTGTAATAGCAATGGAGATCAAACCAGGCATCTATTCTCTTGAGAAGGGAGAAAGATAGGTATATGAAAACTTGCAGTGGAAAGTAATTTTTTAGGCTTTTTGAGCCATTTTTTAACCATGACATGTTAACTTTATTTTCAAAGCTGAGTTCTTTGGGTTTAGTTGGTCCTAGAACTTTTATATAACTGATTATCTATTTTTTGACCCTCTAGAATAGTCTCACCAATGAGTGATAGCCATAGAAATATAGCCTTCCCTGCCCAACAGCTACATAAATGTGAAATATTTAAAGAACTGAAAATGAACTCTTGATATTGGCTAATATTAGACTGCATAGGCCTTGACTTGTCCTTGATGTATATAGTGACAACACAATAAATGTCTTACTGTGCATATAAAGGACAAGATCACAAAGAGTATTCTCTTAAAACCTTCAGCACTATGCACATTCTTGGACTTTGTAGTGGAAATCTCTGTTGTGGGAACTTTGATTTCTATTGTTCAACAACACAGAGCTTTGCTTACACTTAGGTAAGTGCCCTTCTTTGGTTTTTTTTCAATTGGCATTTCCTTTAAATCCGATTATACAGTCTTGGGCCAGGCTTGGAAGATTTTGGGGATTGCCTATAGCACAGCTGCTAGGTGTTGCATGATTTCTGCAGGAACCTCCAAAACCCAGACAACATGACCTCCAGAGACCACTAGCCTTGAAAACAGTTCTTGTCTTCTGTGGGTCAAACCTGTGATGGGGAGAACAATGGAGAAAACAGTTAAGTATCTGATAGTTACCTAAAATACTGTTATCTCCTTCAATTCTGTATTCTGAGCTGAAGTTCCCCGGGGATCAAAAGAACATCAATCTTAAAGATTCTACAAGACTGGTTGACTATTTAGTAAATGGGAAAAAAAAATAAAAAGGAAAGACATGACTGCTCCTAGGTACGGTGGATGAGAAAGTTTACTGTAGATAAAAGGGAGAGCATAGCCAGAGGCAGAGAGTCCAAAGTGGACCTGACCTTGAACCATGTGAGGAGAAGGGGGGTGGAGGTAGAGGGACAGGTGAACCAGGTACAATAAGCAAGAGGTCAAAAGGTAAAAAAGGGGTGGGCAACTAAAATGGCTGGATTATATAGGGAAGAGTCTCTGGGGAAAGGGTAGGCTGGCCAACCTCTAGGCTAGAGAGTTTGGGGGTAGAGGGTGGGGGGCAAGCCAACCATACCCTGTAATAGATAGAGGCTGAGGGATCCTGGGAGAATCTGGGAGCCAAGTTTCCTTTGATATGTTAAAAAGGTATCTCAATCATTTGTCCCAGGTTTGAAACTCAACATTTAGAACTACCAGATCGTGGAGGGTAGAAATGTTGCAGATTCACAACCAAACCATCTTGGGCTAGTTTCATTCATTGTCCACTTCTATGATGTGGAATAACGCTTTTGTACACTGGTTTAATAAAACACTGATTGGCCAGTAGCCAGGCAGGAAGTATAGGCAGGATAAGGAGACAAGGAGAATTCTGGGAAGAGGAAGGCTGAGTCAGGAGATGCCAGCCATCCATCCAGGGAGCATCATGTTATGGCACACAGGTAAAGCCATGGAAAACATGGCAATTTATAGATTAGCATAAAAGGGCTGAGTTTAAGTATAGGAGCTAGTCAGTGGTAGGCTTGAGCTAATGGCCAGGCAGTTTTAATTAATATAAGCCTCTGTGTGTTTACTTGAGGGATGAGAGTGGGAGAGATTTGTCCCAACCACTGGCAGGCCGGGACACAGGAAATCTTCAAGCTACAAATGGCGCCCAGACATGGGGCAAGAATTCCCACCCAAAACCTGAGAAAGCTTTTTAAAAGGGTTCTAAAATGGAGCCAAGAGCAGCTTCCTAGTTGTGTCTCTCAGGAAAGCTGTGATACAGAGACACCGTGGCATGTGGGCTTGAGCTACAGTATGGCAGATTCCTGGTGGTAAACATAGTTCCACCATGTTGGAAAGCTGTTAGAAAGCTGAGGTGGGTGGAGCCAGCAGCCAAAGCTGCCATTTCAGTCCTAGTCATCTACAGTTTAAAACAATAGATTCACAATAAAACAGATTCAGATGAAACAAACCTCTGAACGGTTTACACAGTGTGTAAAATTTATGTAGGCTTAAAAGAAAAAGGAAAAGAAGGATAAATAGTTATATAAAGAAATAGATAGTTTAAAAAAATAAAGTCTTTAAAGAGAAAGTAAAAGTAATATAAAAAATAAGCCACGTAAAGATGGAAATCACACAGAGAATCTGGATTGCGTTGTCTTTAGGATTTTTAACTGCAGAGACATCTGATTGTAAAAGCTACTGAGTCAAATGAATATGTATATTTTAAAGATATCTTAATTTCAAAATTTATATCTAAGGATAAATTGCTTTGGAAAAGAGGTTCTGCTTTTGTTTCCACAGAAGATGAGAACCTATAGGTTGCTTCCAGGCTAATATGGTTTGACCAGCCAAGACCCCCTGAAAGGTCTCCAATGACACCATGGCCCAGATGATCCAACATCCAGAAGGGTTTCAAGGCAACTGGCTCAGACAATGCAGGCTCACAGACTATTCCAGTCAGGACTTGATCATAATTCTTAATTTTCTCAGGATTCCAATAAGGATACAGCACCCATTATCAGCAGGCAATAGCCTAGAAAACTATGCCCACATTCCCCAAAAAAATGGATTATGGATGTTTGTCTTTGTTTAGATTGTTGATTGCAAATTGTTATTGGTCATAGTTAATCTCTTTCTAAAGAAGAAAAGGGGGATAGTATAGCTATGATAGGATGAAAGGGTAGATTATTGAATCTTCTTTTAAAGAGCAACAACTTTTTTGAAATGTTTTACATTGCTATGGATTTTAGTTTATTGATACAAATTTAAAGTTAATTTTGTTATATTATAATATATTTCTACTCTCATTTAAGGTATTGTATTTATGTAACTCATTTAAATTGTATTGGATAATTAAGAAATACAGATTAATAATTAGTCTTCTATGATAGTCAAACTTATAGTCATGTTAAGTTTTCTAGATATACATAGATATAATTCAATTAGGTAGGTAATCTTCAGACACTTCAAAGACCTACAGAATATGGCATTTAAAATGTTTTAAAAACTTAGACTTTCTGGACAGTGAGACAAGTCTGCTCATGGCAGCACAAAGAGAAAGATGGGCATCGAAGACACTCCATATGGAGTTTATCTTCTTGGCAAAAATAGTCATTTGGGCAAGAAACTGTTCTTGCCTGGACTGCTTGACAAAATGTTATATCAACTGGACATGCAGGACCCATAGGAAGGTGACCACTGAACTTTGCAAGGCAAAATGGTCCTTCAGATTCCTGCTTCGCAGAAGAAACTGACAGACATTCTACAGGACACAGACAAAAAAAATGACTAAGAGACTAGGCCTATGGGCTGAAGATGGATGCGCAATGTTACAGAGGAACTTCAGATGACTGTCTAGGCAGGCAGCTGTCTCTGCCATTCTAGATTTTTGGAAGTTGCTTACAATGCTCTTTCTGTTTATTTAGGTAATGTTGTATCATTCTGAGGTCTTTGATGTAGCTGAAGACTAGATAGTTACAATTTTCCTTGGTTATGATAAAACATAAATTAGATATGAAACCTTAGACTTACAAATATAGGGTAGATAGAAAATTTTTTCTTTAATTTTACAAAATACAAATAGACTAGATATTGTAAATGAAATTCTTGCTTGATAACTGTTTTATTATAATTTTGTTATGTTAAAATTAAAACCTTCCTTTTTAATTAAACAGCAAAGGGGAAATGCTGTGGAATAATGCTTTTGTACACTAGTTTAACAAAATGCTGATTTTCCAGTAGCAAGGCAGGAAGTATAGGCAGGATAAGCATATTAGGAGAATTCTGGGAAGAGGAAGGCTGATTCAGGAGATGCCAGCCCACCGTCCAAGGAGCAGCATGTAATGGCACACAGGTAAAGCCATGGAAAATGTGTCAATTTATAGATTAGCAGAAATGGGCTGAGTTTAAGTGTAGGAGCTACTCAGTGGTAGGCCTGAGCTAACAGCCAAGCAGTTTTAAATAATATAAGCCTCTGTGTGTTTACTTGGGTCTGAGCGGCTGCAGGACTGATGGGTGAGAGAGATTTGTCCTGACCGCAGGCCAGGCAGGACACAAGAAAACTTCAGCTACACTTCCATATCTGACCTAACAATCAGGTAAAATATTTTGGAATGAGCTAACAGGCCACTAACCAAAAAGCTAAGAATGTCATAAATACCCTCTGAAACCCATGCAATGATTCTCCTCCTTTGCAGAACCTGCCTAATGGTTGCTTCTACAATATATTTGAGAAATAAAAACAAAAAACCTTGTTCTATGACTTTTCTGCAGTGACACCTAAGAACTAGCTTTTTTTATTTATTTAAGAAATTGTTTTTATTCATTTGTCATACCAACCACAGATACCCCTCTCACCCCTCCTCCCACTCCCCTCCCAACCTTCCTTCTTGACCCATCCCCCCATCCCCTCTTCCAAAAGGGTAATAAGGGCTCCCATGGGAAGCCAGCAAAGCCTGGTACATTCAGTTGAGGCAGAACCAAGCCCCTCCCCCTGCATCAAGGGTGAGCAAGGTGTCCCACCATGCTCCAGAAAGCCAGCTTATGCACAAGGGATAGACCTTGATCCCACTGCCTTTGGCCCCTCAAACAGACACAGCTACACAACTATCTCCCATATGCAGAAGGGCTAGTCTGGTCCCATGCAGGTTCCACCGCTGTCAGTCTAAAGTTTGTCAGTTCATATGAGCTTGGTTCAGTTGTCTCTGTAGATTTCTCCATCACTATCTTGGCCCCCACCCCACCCTTGCTCGTAGAATCCCTCTTCTCTCTCTTCAACTGGACTCCCAGAGCTTGGCCTGGTGCTTGGCTGTGGAACTCTGCATCTGCTTCCATCAGTTACTGGATTAAGGCTTTGTGATGATAGTTAGGGTACTCACCAATCTGATCACTGGGGTAGGCCAGTTCAGGCACCCTCTCACTGATTGCTAGTACTCTAATCTGGGGTTATCCTTGTGGATTCCTGGGGATATCCCCAGCATATTTAGACTTGAGCATAAAACCTAGAGAAACCATAAATGTAAAAGAAACCAAGTTGGAAGATACTCCCTAGAGTGAGGAACCATGGGACATGGGTGCGATGGAGTGGGAGATGACAAAAATGGGGGATGCTTTAACTGAGAGGGAGGAGGGAGGACAATATAGCAGAGGGAGACGGGAAGAATAAGTGGCACTAAGGAAACTGGAAAAGACATAGGTGATCATTATTTCATAGTTCCCCTAAAATTACACAACTTGGGGCAGTAATGCTCTCTCCACAAGCTACAGATTACCTACCAGAAATCTCATTGCCAAGCATTCATGACAAACCTCCTCTTGAATTGTTGATAAGAAAAATCCAAGAGACTCCCAACTGTCATTGGCCTTGCTTCTCTCTCAGAATTAGAAGGTAAGGCCCTATTGATGGAGATATGATATATGTTGGACAAAGGACATCGACTAATTGGGCTAGAAGTGACCAGAAAGTTTATTTCTGAGAACTGTTTCTCATAGGATCAGAGGGTGCTACCCAAGGGAGAGGAACATTCATTAGACTTAACCATAGGATGTAAAGCCTATGAACCACAATAATGACTGCTGGAAACATATCCACAGTGGTTCAGTAGTGACACTTTTATACTGGCTGTAACCAAAAGCCATGTAAGTGGATTTAAGGCTTGCTTGAGAGAAGGGAAATTGTGCCTCACACTGGAAAATCGGCCAGCTACTAGTGACAGGAAAGACCATAGAATCAAGAGAACTTACTTGCCACTTTTTCCCTAAACTAGTGTAATTCCTAACCACTCTAAATACTTATCCTGGTACCCACAGATGAGTGAAGATCTCACCCATCATCAAAGAAGCTTCTTTTTGCAGCAGAAGGAAACCATTACAGAAAGCCACAACTAGTCAAAATGAATCATGGGATGCCCAATCTCAACTGATAACATACATCCTGCCTTAACTCACAGAACACCTTGGAAGAGCAGGTGGGAAGATTGTAAGAGCCAAAAGACCAAGAAGTCTGCTGTGAAATTGTACCTTCTAGCTGTGACAAGAACATCACATCCATGAATTAGCAACAACATATCTACCTAAACTAGACTGGAACAATAACCATGCCAATCAACATGCCAACACAGATGGAAGAAATCTCAAGGAGTCCCTACCTCTAGAAAAGGAGCTTCAAGCAATTAAGGACTTCTGAGAAAGAAAAAATTAGTTTACCCCAGGGATGTGTCCCCTGATTGGTTTTCTGTCAAAAGCAGTTAACCCTAGAATCATACACATGCAGGTAACACTGAAGGGACTCAGCATGTTACATTTATGTATATGCTCATTTATATGTATATATATATAAACAGCAATGGTTAAAGAAGAGGAGACTGACTTAGAAAGGGAACAGGGTTGTATGGGAGGGATAGGAAGAATGAGAGGGAGGAGGGGATTATATAATTACATTGAAATTAAATTTAAAAGTTGAATTGTTGTTCAGTCACCATTCCCTCTACCCATATGTAAATAAAAGCTGGTTCTGTAATGGAATAGAGATGGTGAAGGCAGCCTGAGGTCCAGAAAGGGTCACTTAACATTTTTCCAAGCTAATTTTCACTTGCAGTCTGTCTATATCTAATGGCTTTCTGTAGTTTATATGATGGCTATATATACACGTGTGTGTGTGTGTGTGTGTGTGTGTGTGTGTGTGTGTGTGTGTATCTGGTGAGTAGACCTCCTCCCTTTAACATACTATAAATAAATAAATGCATTTTCCTTTACCAAACGTTTTCCTTATTTCTTAAACAGAAGCAGCATGTTTATGGGCCTAAGTGAGGGAAGAACACCGAAGGGAGAGTTTTTATGACAGTTCTTTGGTTAAAACTCATTGCTGGTGATAAAGGTGAAAATTACTTTCCCCAGATGTGTCTGTTTGATTATTTCTTTTCCTTTGATAGTGTTCCTCAGAATTTAAAGATACATTTCTGTCTCCCCCAAGTTAGCAAACTTCTCTATAGGTGATCAAGGTTCCTAAGTAGCATACAATAGGTGACTCAAAACCATTGTCACTGATTTCTCTTTCCTTTAATACTGGGCCTGACTGAATGGATTAGGAAATCTGCAAACTGGGTAATTAGCCTCGACAAATCTACTTTAGCAAACTCGGTCATCACCACACTGTGCTCCCAGCTCACCAATTCACTGGATCAGATGTTCGAGGACAGTGGCAAGAGCCACTGTTCAGTCCACAAACCTGCAGGGTGGTGGGATCTAGCTGGCGATGGGCACCTTCTGTCCACATTCCTTGTCTAAAAGAGCAAACACTCCTCTTACTGTCATTTCCTGCCTAGAGGCTCCTAAGAGCCTCAACTTTCTGGAAATATTCCTGAAAGTATTGATGGCTGTCAAGAGTACAATCACTACAAATAATGCTGATATGAACATAGCTGAGCAAGTGCCCTTGTGGTATGATTGAGCATTCCTTGGGTATATGCCCAAGAGTGGTATAGCTGGATCTTGGGGGAGATTGATTCCCAATTTTCTAAGAAAGCACCATATTGATTTCCAAAGTGGCTGTACCAGCTTGCATTCCCACCAGCAGTGGAGGAGAGTTCCCCTAGCTCCACATCCTCTCCAGCACCAGGTGTCCTCAGTGTTTTTGATCTTAGCCAATCTGACTGGCGTAAGGTGGTATCTCAGAGTTGTTTTGATTTGCATTTCCCTAATGATTAGGGATGTTGAGCAATTCCTTAAATGTCTTTCAGCCATTTGTGTTTCCTCTGCTGAGAATTCTCTGTTTAGTTCTATGGCCCATTTCTTAATTGGACTGTTGGGAATTTTGATGTTTAATTTCTTGAGTTCCCTATATATTCTGGATATCAGTCCTCTGTCAGATGTGGTGTTGGTGAAGATCTTTTCCCATTCTGTGGGCTGTCGCTTTGCCTTGTTGACCGTATCCTTTGCTCTACAAAAGCTTTTCAGTTTCAAGAGGTCCCATTGATTGATTGTTTGTCTCAGTGTCTGAGCTACTGGTGTTATACCTAGGAAGCGATCTCCTATGCCAATGCGTTCAAGACTACTTCCTACTTTCTCTTCTAGCAGGTTCAGAGTAGCTGGAGCTCCGGGAGTCCAATTGGCAAGAAGGAGGAGGGTTTATGTGAGCAAGAGTTGTTGGGACCAGGGATGGATGGAATACAGGGACAAGTGGCCAAACGAATAGAAACACATGAACTGTGAACCAATGGCTGAGGGCCCCCCAACTGGATCAGGCCCTTTGAATGGGTGAGACAGTTGATTGGCTTGATCTGTTTAGGAGGCATACAGGCAGTTGGACCGGGTCCTGTGCTCAGTACATGAATTGACTGTTTGAAACCTGGGGCTTAGTAGAGACCCTAGGCTCAGCCTGGGAGGAGGGGACTAGACCTGCCTGGGCTGAGTCCACCAGGTTGATCTCAATCCTCGGGGGAGTCTTTGCCCTTGAGGAGATGGAAATGGGGGGTGGGCCG
>CABHPP010137102.1:0-15746 GCA_902168425.1 Peromyscus attwateri | reverse complement strand
TTTCAGGTGTGCTGTTAAGTTGTTAGTATTAGATGTTTCCAATTTCTTGATGTAGGCATTTAGTGCTATGAATTTTCCTCCCAGCACAGCTTTCATTGTGTCCCATAAGTTTGGGTATGCTGTGCATTCCTTTTCATTGAATTCTAGGAAGTTTTTAATTTCCTTCTTTATTTCTTCTTTGACACAGTAGTTGTTCAATAGAAAGTTGTTCAGTTTCCATGAATTTGTGGGCTTTCTGCTATTTCTGTTGCTGTTGAAATCCAGCTTTAATCCATGGTGGTCTGCTAGGACAAAAGGACTTATTTCAATTTTTTGTATTTGTTGAGACTTGCTTTGAGACTAAGTATGTGGTCAATTTTGGAGAAGGTTCCATGAGGTACTGAGAAGGTATATTCTTTTGTGTTTGGATGAAATGTTCTGTAGATATCTATTAGGTACATTTGGTTCATCGTATCTGTTAGCTCCATTATTTCTCTTTCCAGTTTTTTTGTCTGGATGACTTGTCTATTTGTGAGAGTGAAAAGGCTCACGGAGGGGTACATGAATCTCCCCAGGAAGGGAAAATAGAAATTTCACAGGTGGGCTAGGGGCAAGTGAGGTTGAGAACAGGTGGGATCAGATGGGTGGGAGGAGGGATGGAAGAAAAGAATAGTGAGAGAGATGACTGGAATGGGGGACATTTTAGTGGGTGAGGTTGAAACCTAGTGTAATAGAAACTCCCTAGAATCTATGACAGTGACCATAAAGAAGACTCCTAGTAATGGGGGATACAGAGCCCGAACTGGCCCTCTTCTGTAAGCAGCTGGCTTCTAGTGGAGGAACTGGGACACCAACCCAGCCACAAAATCTTTGACCTACAATTTGTCCTACCTGAAAGATATGCTTGGGTAAAAGTGGCACAGAACTTGTGGGAGTAGTCAACCAATGACTATTCCAATATGAGACCCAAACCATAAGATGGAGCCCATGCTTGATTGACACTGCTTGGAAGCCCAGTAACAAGAAGCTGGATAGCCCAGAGACCTAGGATAGAACCACACAGGACTGGGGGTAAAAGTTAATGAAATGATTCCTAATAATATTCTGCTATACCAGACCAGAGCCTAGCATAATTGTTATCAGAGAGGCTTCATCCAGCAACTGATAGAGGCAAATTCAGAGACCCATAGCCATATATTAGACAGAGCTCTGGGAATCCAGCAGAAGAGGGGGAGGAAGAAATGTAGGAGCCAGAGGGATCAAGGACACCACTAGAACACAGTCCACAGAATCAACTAACCAGTGCTTATAGGGGCTCACAGAGACTGAAGCAACAATCAGGGAGCCTGCATGGGTCTGACCTAGGTCCTCTGCATACATATTGTGGTTATATAGTTTGGTGTTCTTGTGGGACTCCTAACAGTGGAAGCAGGGGGCTGTCACTGACTCTTTTGTCTGCTTTTGGGACCCTTTTCCTCCTATTAGGTTGTGTTGCCCAGCCTTGATATGAAGGCATGTGCCTAGTGTTATTGTAACTGGTTATGCAATGTCCAGTTAATATTCTGGAAGGCCTGCTCTTTTCGGATGGGAAAAGAAGCATGAGTGGATTTGGGGGAAAGGGGAGGTTTGAGGGAGGAACTGGGAGGAGAAGAAGGAAGAGGAACTACAGTCAGGATGTAATATATGAGAGAAGAATACATATTAAGTAGAAAAAAAGAAAACCATTTTTGATGTAATGGAAATATGGACAATAAATTATAATAAGCACAGTATTAGAATAGTACAAAGAAAAATAATCTAGTTGTGACCAGAAGAATATGAGGTGAGAGTATAGCTTTAGATAAGACAGTTTCTATTAAGGACCTGAAATGTAAGCTGAGCCCTGAGCTGCATTAAAGAGAGTGACAGTAAATGTACAGAAGAGGAGTCTAACGAGAAGGTAAGTTCAAAGACCTAACATGGGCATGAGATGGGAGGGTAGAGAAATGCAAGGCCAGAGGGGCTAAAACAAAATGAAGCAAATCCACTCATCTGCTACCCAAAGTTGGTCCTCAGAGGTCAAAATAAAGAATTGATACATGTGTACTGAAGTTTTGAGAGTAAATTCAAGTTCAGAGTAGAGAGTGAAGCGGGAGAAAAGTGCCATTCAGAGAAGTAATCCTCAGAATAGAGAAGACGTAGAGTCATGAAATCAAGTTTCCCTAGTGGATCAAAGTTCAGGAGGCCTGAGGACACATGGCCCTATGTTTGGCATATGAGGGACTTTCCAACATGAAGCCAATCTTCAAGAGCACAGTCATCTCAGCCCTAAATTGTAATGCTAAAGGCCAGATAATTTAAAATGTGGGGTACAAATAAAGCAACATGTGCAAAGGGCAGCAAGGTCACAGAACAGGAAAGAATCAGTTCACAAAGGAAAACTGTCTTCACTACATCTACTTTGGATTTTTAACTTAAAATTATTGAATATTTGAAAAACAACTGCAAAATTGACATTTGGATATAACTGTAGATACAAAATGGCAATGTATCTATGATGTTAAAGCATGCATTAAACATGAATTCAAAGATCATAAAATAAGCCATCATTCTTCAGCAATTAAGCAAAGAAAAATGCCTTAGGAGCAGCATGGATGAGTTGCTAAGGACAGGCTGTTTAAACACCGTTAAAAGAGAGAGAGGCAGAGTACAAATTGATGCATGTTGAGTTACACACACTGAACTGAACCTTTGGCACTAGGAATCAGAGTATTTTGTTGTATAACATTAAAACATATTCTAAAAATGTGCTGTGTCAAAGGAGCACAACCACCAGCATTCAAAAGCAACCTGGCAATAAAATATCACAGCATGTCTGTCTGTTGTCTACCCATGAATGCCTCTGTAAAAACTTTGAAATGGAAAAAAAAAAGAAAAAAGAGCCAGTGTGGTTTTTTTTCTCTGCATAAAACCAAACAGAAAACAAATGCCAAATCTGCTCTACTTTAGCAACTTCAAAGTATATTATTTGTATAGAGAAGAACTAAGAACTGTCCTGTTTATAGAGGTCCAAACACAAGTGAGTGAGGGCAGTGAGAGCACACCTCTCACGCCGCTTTCTGTGGGTACTCAGGAGCCACTTTGTCATCACTGACACTAAACAAAGTTGCAGAATTAACCTCTAGCTACTTGAAGAACTTGTGATGGTAATTCAGCAAAAAAGCAAGGCTCTTCTCATCTAGAGCTGTATAGTCTAGTATTGCTCTTATTCCTACAAACGATCTTAGTAAACATGGCACTCTGCACCTGAGATATGAGTGCTTAAGGATGAGGCTAAGATGGCAGCATGCTGTGGTCTCTCAAACTTTTAGAGCAGGTGAGTGCTCTACATTACATAGATGCACTCTTTTATCCTTGCCACAACTTCATTAGCAGCATACACTTTATTACATGTGTTTCCTCCAGAGTTCTTATAATTTGCTTAAGTCTCTGGAAAGGAATTTACATTCTTCTGAGCCGAAAGATAAGTAGTTGAGATAATCAAGTTCTTATCATCAACAAGCCATGGGTTCAACTTTTCGAGAATTTTTAACTTCAACTATACTGATGAATGTCTTTTTTCAACAGTTGGACCAGCTGGGCCCTTTCCCCGCAGGAGGCTGAGGTGCCTCATTGGTACTTCTACAATCTCCATAACCAGGTGTTTTCTCCTTGTTGGTTTTTGCTTTTCTGTCTCCACTTTTCCTGTTGCAGACCAGATGTCTTCTTTCCTGGAGCAGCCCATGTCATCTTGCCCTCTGCATATTGCTCCTGATGAGCCTGTTTCTACACCTATTGGCACACTCTGCTTTCTGTAATTATGCCAGTGATTATTCCAACCACTGTAAGATATAAAGCATTTCACTTATTTGTCCATTGTGACAACTTTTACACACTTTGCTTTACAAAGAAGTCCATAAAAGTAAAGCACTTCAGGTCTTGCTTGGACTTCATTTATAAGTTCAGCAGTTCTTCCCTCTCCCACCACCCTGATTCTTTCTACTTGTTTGTAAACAAATATTTAACTTTAGAATAACTCTAAGATTACAGAAGAGTTGGGAAAGGAGCACAGAATTTCCATAAGCCACAACCAGGTTCGTCTGGTGTCAACATCATCCATTTATCACAGCTTCTACACCAGCAAGAATACACATCCGTCCCTGAAGTCTATGATTCATTCATATTTCCTTTATCTGGGGCAAGATCACCTCCAAGGCACTGGGACATCTGGACACCTCTCCTTAGACTCCTTTTGGCTATGACACATTAGTATACTTCCAGAATCTGTGACAATCTTGATGGTGTTCAGGATTACTGACCATATATTTTGCAGACTTTCCCTCAACTGGATTCCTTCTGACTTTTTCCATTACTAGATGAGGCAGCAGATTGAGAGAGAGCTTTCCTATTTTTGGTGAGGCTGTGAGTTCAGAGAAAACTGACGGGAGTAAAGTGCCACTTTTGCCATAGATCAACATAGTCGATCCATTCCCATGCTGATGCTCTTGCTCCACGGCAGCCGGATATTGCTTGTTGGGTTTCTTGCTGCACAGTTATACTCTTACTCCACCATTCACACACTTTACTCACCTAAAGAAATCACTATGCACAGCTCATACTGAGGGGTGGGAAATGATTCTCCCACTTCTCCTTAAGAGGAAAGAACCAGGTATTTGTGCAATCTTTTGTTTGAACCAATGCGGACTCACAGATATTTATTTTACACTTTAAATTATGAGCAAATACTGTTTTTATTTTACTGCTCACTTATCCAGGCTCATCCTTTAAGATCTCTTTAATTTGGCTCCTAAATATGTTGTTCCTTTGATATATTCTCAGGACAGTAGAGAATCTTCCTAAGCACTTATTTTATTCCTGTCAATACTATATTCTTCAAACTTAATATGTCAAGAAGCCCTGTACCATTATTGTTGAATGGAATCAGAAAATACTTCTAACCAAGAGTGGTGGCACATAGGTCAAGAGTCAATCAGTAGTACAACAATTTTAATGTCTACAAAGTGTTTTCAGAGCAGCCACAAACGCATAGCAAAATCTTGATTCAAAAGCAAATCAAAACAAAACAGAACCCAGACTCTATATGATACCATGGTATCACTGTGTCTAGGCATGTAAGAATTTATTTATACATGTCTAGAAATATCCATATATATTTTCATTAAGCTGAACATGAGTTGGTACAGATGTCTAATTAAATACCTTCGATCTTCCTCCCCTTGCTTATTGATAGCATCTCTTTCACCAACTGGAAATCATGTTTCTGCTTTCCACTGTAAGTCTATTGTATTGTCCCAATTTAGTATGCATGTGTATTGGTATCAGAATGATATCCTGCAAATCTATGAAAATTATTTCATCAATTAGGGTGCAGTGACTATGCATGTGTACTTTCTTTTCTTTTAGCCTTAGAGACTCCACACATATCCAGGGATCCTGAGCTCAAAATCTTTTCTTCTGGTCTGTTCAGTAAGGTTATTTCATGTATTATAATTTATAACACTTTGTCACATAATTCATTCTATCCTGGGCTCTCCCCAACTTCTAAATGATTTTTTGCATTTGCATATATTAATATTTATTCCTTGTACTATAAGTTTCTATGAGTTTTAAATGTTTAAGTAACTTTATGCACCTACCATTATATTATAAAATTGAAAACTCTACTGTTCTAAAGAAATTCCTGATTTATCACTTAGATACTTTTCTCCACTCTCTCCAGCCCTGGCAACCACTGATATTTTTAACATTGCTATGGTACTTGCTTTTCCAAAACATTATACAATTGGAGTTTTGCAGTATGTAGTCTTTTTGCTAGCATTTCCACCTAGGAATATACATTTTTAAACCCGCCCATACCTTCTTATGGTCTACTCATTCTCTTCTTATCAATGAATAATATTCTCCTTTAGAGATTATCTATGGATTGTTTATACATTCATATGTTAAAAGATACTTTGATTGCTTATAGATTTCTGTTATCTCATAATCACAATGCTGTTGCAAACTGTTTTGTTAATGTGTTTTATTGGGGTTATTGTGTTGAAGTGATGTAGGTAAACTATCTAGGGACACAGTGGCTGTATCACTGTGTAAGAGTATTCTTAACTCCAAAAGCAACTGCTGATCTGTGAATGAAGTAGCTGTGCCATTTGTATTTCCTGCAGCAATGGATGAGAATTCTTGTTCTTCCACATTCTTGTCAGTAATTAGTGTCAGATCATTGAAGTTCTGTCTTTATAAAGCAATTCACATTAGGTGTAGAGTGATATTTCAGCTCTGTTTTAATTTGAAATTCCCTAGTTAGAAATTACATAGAGAATGTCATGTGCTAACTTGCCATTCTCTGTGACAAAGTGTCTCTTTGGATAATTTGCCCATTTAAATACATTTGGTTCCTTATGAGTTTTCTCAGCTCCTTGTACACTTTGCATAAGTTCATTAACAGATAAGGTTTTGCAGAAATTTTTCCCACTCCATAGCTTATGTTTACCTCTATCACTGGTATCCTTTGCATAACAGAAGCTGCAGCTTATGGATAAACTCCAGAGAATCAGTAATTTTCATGGATTATGCTATTGGTACATTCTTTAAAAGGCAACAGAAAATTTAATAGTTATGTACATTTTCTTCTTGATCTATAAATTATTGAGTGACTGTAATGAAGTTTCTAACACAAATAAATTTGTCCCCTGCTTCTTAGTCTATCATGTACTCTCCAGGATGTACACACCGAGAATTTTTTTGTGTTTTAAGATGAGAGGTCCTTTTTCCTTATGCAACATTTACTTTTGTACTTTTCCAACTTCCTCTAGATTACTGCTGTCATGGCATGCCTTTCTTCATCTGTTTAATTTTGAACATTTGAATGCTTTCTGAATATTACTGTTACTGTTTTCCACATAAATCTATCACCCAGGTCTCAAAGTATCATTAATTTTTATATATGTTTAAGTACAAGGGATTTGGGTTTATTTGTTTATAATTGAGTAACTGCTTCAGGTGGACTAGATGAAGGAGAGGAGCTATGGTTATACATAGCACAAACCTAGTCATTACAAGTGAATATGTTTCATGTGTTATTATTCAAATTTATCTAGCATTAGTGTTAAATTGAATTATTATTTGCCACATGTCAATACAGTTAACACTTGCAGGTCTCATAAAATACTATTCTAGTTTAAATATGTGGTCATTGATTCTTTTAAATGAAAATCACACTGAAAATCCTTTAATAATACAAAAGCCAGTGGAATAAAACTTAAAGGGCTCAATTTTAATAGCAAATGAATCATATTATCAATAAAAGTATAGAAAAAATTAAGAAAGACTGCCCTGTATTACATTTCATTTTCCTTCCTTTTAGATCAGTATATATTAATTGTACAAAACATCTGGTTTCATTGTGTAAATCTCATACACTTATGAGAGCTGATCTTGGTTTTCAACTTAACACATATGGGAAGAGGGAACCTCAACTGAGGAACTGCTTCCATCAGCCATCAGATCTGTCTTTGGTTATGTCTATGGCCATGTTCTTTGGTTATCAGTTGATGTAGGAGGGCCCGGTCCAAGGTGAACTATACCAGCCATAGGCTGCAAACCTAGCTGTGTAAGAAGGCAGCTGAGTAAGCAAGCTAGTAATCAGTGTAGCTCCATGGCTCTGGCTCTAGCGCCTCCCCTAAGTATGCTATAGGGCCATCCCTCCCCCAGCCACACGATGGTTTATAACCTGCAAGCCAAATAGACCCTTTCCATTCTAAGCTGTTTTTTGGTCAGTGTTTTATCACAGCAGAAAACTACTTTGATCATATCTTCACTGAAACCAAGACCCATGTTTATTCTGTCTTATTCTCTAGTCTCCATCTTCTTCCCAAATAGTGTCCCTCATACTTTTATATCTTTTAATTTTTTTTGGCCTAGACATATGAGAGAAAACATGATATCTTTATTTCAGTGTCTGGTTTACTTTTCTTAACATGCTGATCTCTAGAAACATCTGTTTTTCTACAAGTGGCAATTTTGCTCTTCCTTATGCTCAAATAATACTCCATTTTGTGTGCATAAATATGTATGCATATATATACAACATTTTTTCTCATCTATAAGTAAATCCTTCCAAAAACTGTCTTGGGTGTTACTCAGCCAGAGCTGGGAAGATACAGTCCACACTGCTAGAAAACCAAACTGGAGGCTGAACTCAGAGGACAAAGAGGGTGTTGATCCTGGGCTAACCTCAGATGTGCAGTAGACAAAGAAAATCATAAATCAATAGATTTCCAACTTGTACAATTCCTGAAAAAGCAATCTGAAAATAGAAGGATGGACCAGAGGGACTGCACAATATCTCAGAACTTGACAAGAGCTGAACACAGCCCACCAGAATCAATCAGCCAAGGACAACAGCCCAGCAATCTGGGGATATGACTACAGAGAAAGGTTGGGGATTTCTAAAGTTGGAGAATCACTCCCTTGTCCCCCCACATGCCTGCTACTAGTCGCACAAGGAGTAAGATCTGTCAGAACTCTGAGAAGAATGGGGACAGAGCAAGAAGTGTGGTATGGCATCTGGATCAGGGCAAATGGCTCTGAGCACAGAGACAATGGAAATAGCAACAGCAGTGTGGTAAAGGAATCTGAAACTGAGAGATTTTTTTCAACATCCCCTGACCCTCACCATAGCAGGGGAGAGCTAAAGGGATCACAGGACATTTGTGACAGAAGTTGGTGCAGTGTCCTGACAGACAGAACTAAAGTAAATCCAGGTGCTGGGCTTTTCTTCATTGTTGGCTGAGCTTTCAGCATTGGCTAAGAACATATCTTCCACTTCATTGCAGTATTCATTTGTGTCTATATTTTTAAGTTTTTTTTTAATTTTTTTATTTTCTTTTACATACTATCAGAGCGAGCTTCACTTGTCAGTTTGACACACCTTGCAAGAGAGAACATCTGTTGAGGAACTGTCTATATCACATTGGCCTGTGGTGTTGATTGCTAATTGGTGAAGACAAGCTTACCCTACTGTGGACAAGATCATCCTGGACTGGGCCGTATTACAAAGGGAGCTGAACAAACCAGAGAAAGAAAGCCCATTAGCAGCATTGCTTTATCGTCTCTGCTTTATTTCTGCCTCCAGGTTACTGTCTCGAGTTGCCTCTCTAATTTCTTTCAGTGATGGATTGTGACATGGAGGTTGGAAGATGTAATAAACCCTTTCCTGTTTGGGGTCATAGTGTTTATCACAAAAAAAAACAGAAACTCAAACAAATACAAATATTTGTTTTTTTTAATTTTTAAATCTTTCAATGTTTTCTTAGTATGCACACTTTTGTACTTTAACTGTCAATTGATGTGTTGTAACTTGTACCTTGAAAGATGCTCTTACATCCTTTCTCCAAACTTTTTTCTAATGCTTCTCTTATCCTTAACCCAGATACTTTTCTTCTGTTTCTTTTAAATTATGTGCATATGTGTGTGCATGTATGAGGGGATGTGCACATGTGAGAACAGGTTTCCTGAGAGTCCAAAGAGGGTTTGGGAATTCCCAGAGCTCCAAATGCAGGTTGTTTCGAGTTGCCCATTGTGGGTGTTGGAACCAAACTCTGGTCCTCTGCAAAAGCAGTGCATGCTCTTAACTACTGATTCTTATTTTCTCTCTTACCTGAACTTATTCCCCCATTCACTTAGTTGTTAAAGATACTCCATTTCTCCCCAACTAAGCCCTAGGCACTCCTGTTTCTAAATCTCATAAGTGCTGCAATCAAGAGACAAGTACCTTCTCCTATAGGTAATACTGAAGCCATCATAGGTTTTGCTGTAGTTTACATTCCCCTTAACATAAATCCAAGTGAAGAGAGCCTATTAGGAGGACTCTTATAAAATAAAACAAACAAAAACAGTGTGCAAAAGGAGAAAGACTACAAACTAAAAGACATACACACTTCAACAGAGAGGTAAAACATACCAAAGAATGCAAAACACAAGACAACAGACACCCCACTGCAGCATCTCCACAAGCTGATAGCTTCTTAATACTGCTAATAAAAAACCAAACATGATAAAATAGCCAAAATATCAAAAATATACTACCAAGTTCTATCTTTATAAAATATCAATTGAGGCCCAGCCACCAGACTCCAGCAAAGCTCTCACCCCACACCATGTGGCCAGGATGGGCAGAACTCAGCAAGGCACCAACCATGAGCCCACCCAGGGCACTGGGTGGTTGGGCACGGTAAGGATCTCTTTGTGTTGGGGAAGCATGGCCCAACCCAGCATCGTGGAGACCTGAGTAGGACAAGGAGACCCAGATGCAGGCCTGGGGCTGTTTGCCCCAGGCTCTGAGGAGAAAACATGGGCCCACCTGGTAGCTTGCAGCACCAGCCAGATAGGCACTATTAAAGTGAACAGAGGTATGGTGTGTTGTGCTATGGGAGTGAGACACACACACACACACACACACACACACACACACACACACGCACACACGCTCACACACACACAGAATGGTTCAGGTCCTGTTGATGAGAGCACAGATGAGCCAACCCTGAGAATGTGATAGAAGACCTAACCCCACCGCTCATTTGCCACATGGCAGCATGGACTGGGGAGAGTTGCCCTTCCCCTGCCCCCACCCCATCAATGCCTAAGTCAGGTGGGAGAGTTGACCCTGAGGTAACAAGAGTTGGGAGAGCTGTTCCTGCCCCTGACAAGCTACAACACTCAAAGAGAGCAGGCATTGAACCTCTCCAGGGCAGCACAATAGAGCCGACCCTGTTGGCTCAGGTGTGGTTGAACCAGTCCCAAAATTGTGATCATGAGAGAGCTGTCCCCATTATTCATCTGTCTTGTCAGTATGGATGGGGGAGAGACCCTGCCCCCGCTGCCCATCAACACCTGGGGCAAGTGGGAGAGCTGGCCCTGTGGTCATAGGAGGACAGCTCTCCCTGCCCCACCCCCCATCAGCTGCAATACTTGAGAGAGCATGCCCTGCACCTCACCTGGGTAACACAATAGATCCAACCTTGCTGGCACAGGTATGAGTGAGCCAGTCAGGAAGTTGTAAACATGGGAAAGGGGTCAATACTACTCCTCTGTCATGTGGCAGTGTGGAGGGTGAGAGATGACTCCCCTTACCCCTCACCTCTTACCCCCTGCAACAGATAAAAGAGCTGGCCCTCCGCCTTACCAGCTGCAGCACTCAGGAAATGGGCCCTGCCCCTTGCCTAGATAGCACAGCAGAGCTGCCTGGTGTTTGGAGGCAATTGACCCAGCCCTTATGTTATGAACAAAGGAGAGCTGTCTTCATCAGACATGTGGTAGCATGGGAAGAGGAGAAATGCCCTCCTCTGCCATCTCCTGCCCATCAGTGCCTGAGACAGGTGGAGGAGCTGGCCCCAGGGTCATAAGAGCAGGAGGGTTGTCCTTTCCCTCACTAGCTGTAGCACTCAGAAGAGTGGCCCCTGTACCTCACCTGGGCAACACAACAGAACTGATCCTTAATGGTGTAAGTGTGAGAGAGCCACCCCTGAGGGTGTGAAAGCAGGAGAACCAGCCGTAACGTTCACTCATTGCTACAAGAGGTGAATTAGTCAGGCAATGCTGGAGAACTCACCCTGGTGGTAAGGACAGAGGAGAAGTGGCTGGCAGACCAACCCTACAACTGCCCAGGCCCAGAACCAGGGTTATGACTTGGTCCACCCCAGCATCCACCCCATCTATGATCTGCTAGAGCATATGAAGGGGTCTGAAGAAAGTTACTCAAGTGGATGAAAGCATCAATTACTTGGAGGAAAATTAAAAAAAGAAAACATGGATAAAAACCTCAGAAAGGAAATTGAGGTACTGGAAAAGAACAAACAATTTCTAGAAATGAAAGAATACATCAATTAAATATAAGACACCTCCTCAATAGATAAAGCCAAGAGTAAAAAGAATGAGTAAAATGTTGAGGTAATAATATACACAGACATAAAGGGGGGAAAAAACAAGGAACATGACCCAAAGTTCCATGAAATCTAGAATACATTTAAGAGATCCAATCTAAGAATCCTTAGGATAGAAGAGGGAGCTGAGATGAAATCAAACACTTTAGACAAGCAATTCAATTCAATTGTAACTACGAAGTGTCTAACCCTATGGGAAGAAACAGACTTCCAAAACATAGGAATCATTTAGAACCCTAAATAGACTTCATCAAAGAAGAGTGTCTCCATGATATATCAAAGTCAATATGCTAAAAGTATAAAGCAAACAAGCAATACTAAAGCTGAAAGGGAAAAAAAGGTAAAAACATCAGAATAAGACTATGTCTATTGTCAACAGCCCCAAAAAGCCAGGAAAAAAAAATGGTCTGATATATTTCAAGACTTGAAAGTAAATAAATACCTAGCAAAAGTATCTACTAAAATAAATGGAGAAATAAGAATATTTCCAGGCATACATACCGTGTCAACTAAGCTAACATTTCAGAAAACTCTTAAAAGAATGCTATACATAGGAGAAGAAAAGGGTAGTTTCACACATTTGGATGGCTGCTGGTTTGCTGTGTTGGACATGACTGATTCCTTCTGAGTTCCTCTGTTCATCTGTTGTTCTCATAAAATACATTCTTTTCTCTGTACACATTCTACCAAGGGAAGAATAATTACTAATTAACAAACCAATGACAGCAACAAACAGTAAATGATGAATAATAGCAAAGTCTTCTCAATTATAACCTTGAAGGCAAGGAGCCTTAATAGACCAATTAAAAGACACAAACTAAATGACTGAATTAAAATCAAGATCCAGAATTGGAAAGATGGCTCATCAGTTAAGAGCATCCAGTGTTCTTGCAGAAAACCTGACTTCAGTACCTGGCACCCACATCAGTGGCTCATAATTACCTGTAACTCCAGCTTCAAGGAATCTAACCCCCTCTTCTGGACTCTTCTAGCACCCACACATATGGATGCATAAATACATGTAGACAAACATACACACACATAAATAAAAATTAAAATATTTAAAAAGAGGCCGGGCAGTGGTGGTGCATGCCATAAATCCCAGCACTCAGGAGGCAGAGCCAGGTGGATCTCTATGAGTTTAAGGCCAGCCTGGGCTACCAAATGAGTTCCAGGAAAGGCGCAAAGCTACACAAAGAAACCCTGTCTCGAAAAAAAAATTAAAATAAAATAAAATATTTAAAAAGAAGACGTAACTGTCATCTGTAAGGAACTTGTAGAGCTAAGAAATACATTCAAGAACTGAGAATGAAAGGTTGAAATCAAAATACAAAACAAATGAAAGCTACACGCCAGCTGTCTCGGCAATTCTCATATCTGATAAAGTAGAGTGCAAACCACAACTTGTCAGAACAGGCAAAAGCCATCACTCTCAATAACAATCAATTAATCAAGAGGATAAACTATTGTAAATATCAACGCACTAAATTTTAAGGGCCCAAATTTCATTAAAAATAAATACTCAACAGTAAAAGACTTCATAGGTCCTGACACAATAATAGTGGGGGAATTTCATACCTGACTCTCACATCCAGCTAGATCTATGAAATTAAAAACCAGTCAAGACCCCTCAGAGACTACTTATACCATATAGCAATTAGATTTTACAGATAGCTATGGAACATTCCACACTACAGGTAGAGAATTCACATTCTTCTCATTAGCATATAGAACCTTCTCTAAAACTGAACACATTATAGGTCCAATTCAATCCTCAATAATTTTTTAAATAAAATAATTCCCCCTGTCTTATCTGACCTCAATGGGGAAAAACATAGTAATCAATAGTTAGAGTAACTTCGGAATACACACAGATACTTGGAGACCAAACAAAACAATTTTGAACAAGTTTTAGATTATTGGCAATATCAGGGAGGTAATTAAAACATTCCAGGAAGCAAATGAAAATGAGCTCACAACCAACCAAACCTCTGGGATACAATGAAGGCAGTCCTCAGAGGAAGGTTTATATCTCTAAGTGTTCATATTAAAAATCAGAGAAACCTCAAATAAATAAGCTAACCACATACTCCAAGCCTCTAGAAAAACAAAAAAAGCAAAATCCAAATGCAGCATATGTCAAGAAATAATAAACATCAGGGGAGAAAATAATGAAATAAGGACTGAAAGAAAAATAGACTGAATCAATCAAGTAACTAGTGGTTCTTTAAAAACATTAACAAAACTCACCAACCACAAGATAAACTAACCAAAGATGAAACAGAGAGGGAAAAACAAATTAATAAAATAGGATGAAATTTTTAAAATAGACTCCATCAAAATCCAGAAACTCATCAGGTAATCGAAAAACATTCTAAGAAGGTGGAAACTCTGGCAGATATGTAGTTGGAGTTTTCTCCAGTCCTGCTCAGCCCCGCAGCCACTCAAACTCAAATAAACACACAGACGCTTATATTATTTAAACTGTTTGGCCTAATGGCTCAGGCTTCTTGCTATCTAGTTCTTATATCTTAAATTAACCCATTTCTATTAATCTATAAGTTGCCATGTGGTTTGTGGCTTACTGGTACCTTACATCTTGCTTCTCATGGTGGCAGCGGCTAGCAGCATCTCCTGACTTAGCCTTCCATATCCCAGAATTCTCCTCTCTCCTTATCCCACCTACACTATACTTCCTGCCTGGCTACTGGTCAATCAGCGTTTTATTTATCAATCAATCAGGGCAACACATTCACAGCATCCCCAACACAGATATGAACAAATTTCTAAGTTCATGTCATCTACTCAAATTAAAATCAGAGATACAAACAATTTAAGCAGACACATAGCAAGGAAGGCAATTAAAGAGGCAATTAAATGTCTTCCTGTGGTGGTATTGTGTTCCCCAAAATATTGTGCACCCTAATAAACTTATCTGGGGTCAGAGAACAGAACAGCCACTAGATATAGAGGCCAGAAAATAGTGGCACACATGCCTTTGATCCTGGATCTCTGAGTTCAAGGCCACACTGGAAACAGCTAGGCATGGTGACTCACGCCTTTAATCCAGGAAGTGATGACAGGAAGCACAAAGGTATATAAGGCATGAAGACCAGAAACTAGAAACATTTGGCTGGTTAAGCTTTTAAGCTTTTAGCAGCAATTCAGCTGAGATTCATTCTGGCTGAGAACTCAGAGGCTTCCAGTCTGAGAAAACAGGATCAGCTGAGAAATTGGCAAGGTGAGGTGGCTGTGGCTTGTTCTGTTTCTCTGATTTTCCAACATTCACCCCAATACCTTGCTCCAGGTTTATTTTCATCAATAAGAACTTTTAAGATTCGTACTACATCTTCCCATAAACAAAAGCCCAGAGTTGGACAGATTTGCTGTTGAATTCTATCAAACTTAAGGAATATCTAATGTTAATACCAGTGCTTCTCAAAGTATTTGTTCTAGTTTGGATTCTATTGCAGTGACAAACACCATGACAAAAAATAAAATTGGGGAAGGAAAGGATCAACTTCATTTTATACTATAATTTCTACTATTGAGGTAAGTCAAGGCAGAGACTCCAGTAGAAGTTTGAAGTAGGAACTATGGAGGAATATTTGCTTGCTGGCTTGTTTCCAGGCCATCGTTCTTATACTGCCCAGGCCCACCTACCCAAGGATGGTACTGCCCACAGTGGGTCAGATTCTGCTACATCAATTAGCAATCAAGATAATGTTCCCCCCACCACACAAACACACACACACACACACACACACACACACACACACACACACA
>CABHPP010137101.1:15192-42788 GCA_902168425.1 Peromyscus attwateri | reverse complement strand
CTTCCTTCCTTCCTTCCTTCCTTCCTTCCTTCCTTCCTTCCTTCCTTTCTTCCTTTCTTTCTTTTTTCTCATCCTGTGCTATTCTATATAGCCCTTTCCAAATTAATTTCCAATCTAGGACCCAGTGTAAAGTAAAACAAACTCACGGGATTTTGAGTCTACTTAATTCTGCCTTTAATTCTAAAAACATAAGTCCTCCTCCTCCTCCTGTTCCCAAACCCTGCCTGTCATCTGTAGCTGACTCAACAGTGATACCCTTCCCTTGCCTACCTCCTGAAGACTACCTAATCCAAGGTGAGCGTGCCTGCCATTGGCAATCTACCCACTAGGCAGCCCTAAGCACCAGCTCTTCCCAGAGCATGCATAACTTCATTGCACCCTCCCTACAGCAGGAAGACATTCTTGGGCTGCTGATAATTAGCAGAGCCATCATAGTTAGCTTCAGATGGAGAGTTAGCCACACACATTATGTTTTTCCATTTATCAACTCCATGTGCTGCTGGGTAAACTGTGGGCAGTTTATAGTTAAGAAGACAAGGTTACTGTGGAGACCAGGAGAGAGTGCTTATATAGTACCCTTAGTAGGGTTCCTCAAACCAAGTAAGTGCTCACTAAATAAAAGCTAAGGTAGTATTTACTGTTAAAAGAATCTACAAAACTGTGGATAATTGCTGCTTTCATAGATACCTGTCTCGTGTTTAATCCCACTTTTCATACAGCTTAAAGAAAACAGACCCCTGAATTTAGAACTCTTAATCTAATTCTTCTACTGAGAACAAGAGAACATGTGTTATGGGGTCGGGGAGCAGATGGGAGGCAGTGGATAAACCGTGAAGAACATTCAAAAGACAAGCGTAAATGGTGGAAGATCCATCTTCTGTTCTCTTCGACTAGAATAATCAAAGGCTTAATCATAACCGATGTCATAAAACTAAGCTAGCTAATGTTTTCTTTCTTTTACATACAAACTTGTAAGACATTGGCCTCAGAGCCCACATAAGTTGAAAATGGAATTGTAATATTTGATTTCTAATGATATAATTCAAATAACTAAAACTTCAAATACTATCATGCCCTCATAACACTTTTCAAACTTCAGAAAACTGAAATAATACTACAAGGAACCTGAGCCAGCTCTTTCAAGGCTTAAAGGCACACTGACTTTGGAACTAGATCCAAACATCATAGTTCTACTTGACATGAAAGTCATTGAAGTATCTAATTAAGAACAGCAGACTTCTGCCCGCCTCACTTGGTCCTGGAAATAAATAAAGCCCAGTTCTGTTGACAGTGTACTTTGGGGAGAAGGCTCAAGGGAGAGTTTCTGTATCACGCTTTCTTTTGTGCCACCAACCAGCTCCCAAATCAAGACATGGATACTTATTACTAGTTATGAATGTTCAGCATTATCTTATGCTCATTTCTTGCTAGCTCTTATAACCCGTTTCTCTTCATCTATGTTTTGCCTCAGGGCTTTTCATCTTTCTTTCATTCTGTATGTTCTACTCTGTGTCTGCCTGGCTGGCCAGCCGGTCCCGGGTATCTTCTCTCTCTTTTCCCCTCTTTCTCTCCTTTCCTCTCCCGAGCCTAGATTCCTCCTCCTACTTATTCTCTCTGTCTGCCAGCCCTGCCTATCCCTCTACTGCCTAGCTATTGACTGTTCAGTTTTTTATTAAACCAATCAGGTGTCTTAGGCAGACAAAGCAACGCATCTTTACATAATTAAACAAATGTAGCATAAATAAATGTAACACATCTTTACATAGTTAAAGTAACATTCCACAACAGGTTTCTCTGTGTAGCCCTGGCTGTCCTACAAACTCAATTTGTAAACCAGGCTGGCTTTCAAACTCACAGAGATCCATCTGCCTCTGTCTCCCAAGTGCTGGGATTAAAGGTGTGCATCACCATGCCTGGCATGACCTTTTTTTTCAAACACAACCTGTAACGTTCTTAAAGGAGGTGGGCAGTCAGAGCATTCTGTCAAAAGAAAGAGAATGAAAAGCTATACTACACAGTCCTTAGGACACATCAGAGATAGCCCAGGAAAGAACAGGCAATCCGGATTAAGGCCCCCATGAGACAGTGAGAATGACAGACATTTCTGTGACATATTTACAAGAATCAGCAAAGCCAACACCAGGGGAAATCCATGTTGTTGTAGCATATGAATTCACATAATAAATAAAACATCAAACCCCTTCAGAAGTTCCGCTTTTAACTAGTTAGTGTATTCTAGACTCTATGAAGAGAATACTAATAGAGCCAAGCATGGTGGCACATGCCTGAAATCCCAGCATTAAGAGGCCAAGACAGGAGAAACATGAGTTTGAGGTCAACTTAGGCTTCATGGTGAGCTTGTGACTAGCCGGGCCTAGGCTACAGAGACCTTGTTTCCAAACCAAACAAAAATAGCTAAGTGTGATGGTGCATGCCTTTAATCCTAGCACTTGAAGGCAGAGGCAGGCAGAAATTTGTAAGTTTGAAGCCAACTTGGTCTACATAGTCAGTTCCAGGACAGCCAGAGCTACATCATAGAGACCCTGTTCAAAAAAAGAAAAACAAACAAACAAACAAATAAAATAAATTTTGAATCATGGACTATAAGAAAGTGTTAGCTCACACCTATAATCTCAACACTCAGGAGGCTGAGGCAGTCCAGCCTGGCCACTTATTCTAGTTCACACTGGACTACATATTTAGCTGCAGGCCAGCTTGGGCTATAGAGTGAGACCCTGTCTCAATTCCATCATCCCCCAAAAGACAATAATGCCGGCACATGTCATGATATACAATAAAGAAATGTATCTTATTCTGTAACTTCAGGCTTTGTTTCTCCTTATGAAAGAGATGGGGAAAAATAACAAAAAATGTCCAAGCATAATAATTACTGCTGTTATTTCTACACTTAGTATATGTATTACTGAATAGAAATTAAAGCTTGGTACATTGCCTAACATAAAGCTCAAAATCTGGTAGATTTTTGTGCACCTTTAAGTTAACCTAACAGAGAAAACCCATCAGAGTCATCACCCATAAAACAGGGGCAATGGCCAGTACCTGCTTCCTATGGTTCATGGATAGAAAATAACGAGCTCATATTTGTAATGTGCTCAGCATAATGCCAAGCACACTGGTTGTTATTGATTGACTGGCTGATAGATTGATTGATTAACTGACCAACTGATTTTAAAAAAACAGATGGAAATCCAAATGACTGCATTTGAACAGGGGCACAGAAAATCAATATATAACCAGAGAAAATGCCAGATAGGATCACAGAGAAGCCCCTTCCCATCGATTTATAATTCAAGAGCTTGAGTAAATATCTGTTCTTCAATAGAACTGTACTTGACACACCACATCGTGCTCAAACTGCATAAAGGGCCATGTTTGTCTTGAATGACTGCAGTTGGCAAGAAGGAAAGACAGCTGACGAGGGATCAATACTCAGAACAAAGCCCAAACACTCCCAACACTTGAGACAAGCACGGAATTTATAGATCCACTGTTATCTTGAGTATCTAACTCTCATACCTGGCCAACTGGATTCCATGGCCTATATGGAGAAAAATGTCTTCTCAGCCCTTCACGTCTGGTTTGCGATGCTCAAAAGTGCACATAAGCCAAAATTCCAGAGACACCCATTTTAGTCAGAGGAGGAAAGTGGGTCTCAGCCACCAGAAGGGGTGTGAGAGTGCCTAGTCTCAGAAACGCTAAGTAAATGACCTTAGTTGATTGCCAGGGAGTGCAAACCCTGAAGTATTAAAAGGATGTCTGGAGCCACAGTCTTGAACACTGTGTCCCGGGGGCCCTCAGTGTGAACGGACCTCCTTTTCACGCACTGAACCCTCACCTCCCAGTTCGATGTTTCACTTTTGACCAATTTTAAGGGAAGAAGCAGGAACCTAGCATAACACACTCGAGGATGTGCATGATCAAGGAACTCAACAGAAACCCAAATGCTCCTACCCACTGCAGTTCCACAGCAAACAGTCAGACTGAAGAACATGGCATGCAAGGCAGGGTTTCTGGGAATGCGCATCACCACACACTGAGCTTCGAATATCTTTCTGGTGGAACTACAAATTAACCAGACCACATTTTAAGGAGCAGTTCTGAGGGTATAAACATTTGCTTTTAACCAGTATGGGATTAAGTGGTAACTTTTTCCCTAAAAAAAAAAATGAAGGCAGCAAAGTAAACCACAGGAGTAGCTTGGGGTGGCAGATACAGTGAGTTAAAAACAGAAAAATCAAAGAAATAATCAGAGCATGTATAAAACAAATACTTCTTCAACCAAAGAGTTCCAATAGCTTCATCTATAAGAAGGAAGTACTTGGGCCAGGCGGTGGTGGCACATGCCTTTAATCCCAGCACTTGGGAGGCAGAGCCAGGCAGATCTCTGTGAGTTCGAGGCCAGCCTGGTCTACAGAGCGAGATCCAGGACAGGCACCAAAACTACACAGAGAAACCCTGTTTTGAAAAAACAAAATAAATAAATAAATAAATAAATAAATAAATAAATAAATAAATAAAAATAAAAAGAAGGAAGTACTTGGTCCACATTTGTCAACTCTGTCTAAATCTATATACTATGTAACTGTGACACGTAACTCAGAGGGAAGAGAACTCAGTCATTGTATTTGAACTATACTTCCACCTGATAAACATAAACACACACACACATTTCCCACCCAGCACTTAGAGTTTACAAAATGGCTTTAAATTATCGTATCCTTCCTTAGAGCACAAAACTGCAATATACCCACAATAGTTTTCCCGAGTCTATCAATCATTACTAATAATCAGTGCCGCTAAACATCCCTTCCTGCCCCCATGGCCAGCATCTCCCCACCTGTCCTCGGCGCAGTGGTTATGATCAATACCCATGGTGCAGAGTGGGTCAGAAAATGGTATGTTTATAGCACTTGGCCTCGAGGTCTCAGGGTCGCCTCTTCTCCGGCCACGTATCTAAGCCAGTGTTTGGCTAATGAAGTCATTAAAAACCTATCATCCATCGGCAATGTGATCTTATAAATGCTACAGCACATTGCACTAGATGCTGAATTACCAAGCAGTAACCGTGCTATCACAGTGCAACCAGAAATTGCAAGAGAATGGTGACCCAGAAACGGCAAACAGAGGCTCAGCGGCTTTAGGCTGCCGGGCGAGCTTTATGGTTACAGACAACTGACTTTCAACTGCACAAAGATAACGTCAATTGGAAGTTAAAGAAAATTCCTTGGCTTGCTTTGGTGTCCATCTCTGGATACATTTGGTAAATTTAAAGGGCAAAATCATCAGGTCTAGTAAGCGACCATACCACCAATTACCAAACTGTATTTTAACAACTTGGACCAAATATTACGGCCCATTTTACTTTGTAAAAAATCAGACTGTTAAACCAGGATGTGCAGGGGAAAGACTAGCACCCTTGGGAACTGCAGAGAGCCACGATCAACCCTTCACACCTAAGGGCGTGCTTGCTTCCCCCAGGTGGCTGATCTGAGTCAAGCCCTAAGGTACGTTCTGCATTTCCTACTGTAATAGCACGACTGTCCCGGTGTGGCTTTCTTTTAGCACCTGGTGATATACACACTGCAGAATGCCAGTGATACGTGTAAACATGAGACCAGAGTTTTTGTACGTACACCAATACAGTTAAGCGGTACATTCAATCCATGGCTGTGTATTTCTATTTACTGGCTTTATTTTGGAAGGGAGCATAAAATGATGCTGTTTTGAAGATGCCAACCTATCTTATGCCTGTGTGAGCTGGTAGGGAAGGGCGAACAGGAGTCCTTGTCTTGCTGTATCAACACCAAGCAGTTCTATGCTTCAACACTCAACTAATTGTGAGCCACAACTGCCCAGGCTAGAATTCCCAGTGTGGGTTTCATATAGTTACATGTACAGAGTCCTTGGACTCGAATGTTACGGTTGCTGACAAAGAGCTAAATAAAGCTGCACTCCTGGTACCTTAAAAAGAACTCAAACTGTATTTTTAGTACAAACCGGGCAACTACGTTCTGTGACTATGTAGTGTGCCTTCATTTTTGATAGCATGATTGCCTTTCAGGCTGAAATGAGAAGATGCTGATTTCCTCCCCTGCGTATCTCCTCAAACCCGCTCTCCTTCATTTTAATCAGGCTAGTATTCAATTACCTCATCAAAGGGTATTTAGTACAGCATCTGTGAGCCACTCTGCAGGTAAAACTCAGTTTAAAAACAAGCCCAATTGTGGAATAATCTGGAAATTACTGCAACGTAAGTCCTTTAGTTTCCAATACAGTCTTAGAATGAAGTGGCATTACTCAAAATTCGGGCACACAAGAACTAGCTTAGGAACCCAGTAATCAAACAAGCTAACAGGTGTTGGAATCCCAAAGAAAGAGGAGGAATATTAGATAATCACTCTGGGCTGACACCTCCTGTAGCTATAATATCCAGAATTCTAATCAACTTAACCACAACTCAAAATGATAGATGTTACCGGTTCATTAACTATAATATTAGCTTAAAAAAAAAAGTGCCGATCGTTGGTTCCATACAACGTTCTCTAACCTACTTACACATGATTTTTCTAAGTTGGGTTATACAACTTAATCAGGTGGCTGTTTCCAGTTATCAACATAACATCTGTCCCCAGTTAATTCCAATGACATCAGCACACGTATAACTTCCCTAACTGGTCAACTGTAATCCTGAAAAACGGACGTTGTCTTTCTCTCACGGTAGTACATATCATTTCTAGTGCTTCCTTAAGTCTTCACTAACACATTTTCAATTCTTTTCTTTGTGTCTGCAACAAACTATCATGAAATAATCTGCTGGCTTGGGGCCATTGAAAAGGAGTGGTACCCACAACTTGAGCAGTTCCCCATCCGGTACCCCAGTGCCCTTGGCAACTGCACCCCAGTCCTCGCCACCACACTGGTAAACACTGATGCAAACGCCACCTGGATACCTGCCTCCGGGGGTGCTTTGGATGGCTCCCTCGCAAAAATACACAAGGCATTTTCCACTTGCCTAAAGCGTGAACACAATGTCTTCCAAAAAACAATAGCAACGATGTCAGTGCCAAGTATCTCCTCGACGAGGTATTGGTCCAGCTAATAGCCTGGAAAGGCTAGATGAGGAGTCTGGGTACTCTTTCCTACCATGCAGTTCCAGGTTCAGATTCAAAACCCTAAGGAACTTTAGAAACCACTTCTAAATGCGTGGACCACAAGCGTCAGAATGAGCTGACTTTTCGGAGATTTGTTTTAAATTAATAATAATAATAATAAAAATCTCTCATGTGTTCCTCTTATATCTATCCTATTCTGTAAGAAATTAACCATAAAACACGAAAGTCCTGGGGCAATTTTGTTTCCTTCTAAAATCATCAAAGGCAATGGAGAGAGGTGGGAGAAAAGAGAAGATACCCCGGCAGGTGGTTATGACTCGGCCCGCCCCTCAACTTGATCGGGACAGATCAGACGGTGTCGAGGGCTCTGTCCCGCGGCCCGGCGCGCGGCCCGAAGTTTGCTGTGGGTGCTGGGCGCGCGGGGTTCCCGGAGGCCGGGCTGTGGGTGGCATTAGGGTGGCCCGGCAGGGCGTCTGGTGCATCCCTAGGGCGGGTGGACCCCACACTCGGAAGCTCCTGGGACCCTTCCCGGGCCGCAGACTGATGCGCGCCTTACTTACCTGGCCAGCGGCGGTGGGGGGCGGCTGGAGGACGGACCGGAGGATCGATGGGAGGACCGTGAGCCGCTCCGGCGGCGGCGCCGAGGATTAAGGGAGGCGCGGCGGAGGAGGAGCCCGGGAGCTGCGGGCGGGCCGGCCGCTTTGTCTCCACGGCGCACAGCCGACCCTACGTCACCATGGCAACCGCCAGGGCCGGGGCCGGCCGGGAGCCTGAACCCCCGAGGCACCAGGGTCCAGGACCCTGCCGAGCCGCGAGGCCCACGCCCTTCTCAGCAGTTGGGCTGTGCAGCCGAGACAAGGACCCCACCCCCCCACCCCGAGCCACGGCCACCGTAGACACTCCCGAGTCTCAAGAGTCCCTTGCCAAAGACGGGAGGATCCAGAGAGCCCTAAGCACACAGCCAGATCTTATTGGCCTGCCAGCACTGCTTTGCTTCCTCACACTGGACATTCCAAAGCCCGAAGGTCCCCATCGCCACCCCATCTTTCTTCTATTAAGCAGTGCCCTTGAAACCGAAATTCACTTAAGGGAGAAGAAAGGGCGATACAAAGTGATAAACTATTGAGCAACTGGTACCCGGTGCTCCCTTTGGGGCTGCTGCAGCAGGTACTAAGCTGCCAACAGAGGACAACGCCCCTCCTCCTCCTCCTCCTCTGCCATCACCGCCAGCAGCAAGCTTTGATTCTGCTGCACTTCTGGTCTCCCGCCAACCAAGCCAGGCACCTGCCTTGCCAGGGGCTCCCATAGGAAAGGAAAGGGGGCCTTTACTTCTGATTGTAAACACAGGATGCTAAACCACAACTTTCACACACAGGCTGCAATGTGGATTCGAGATGAGCCACACTGCCTAGGGACTCGTTCTGACTGCTGAGCACCTACCACGAACACCAAGTGACTGTGCCACAGACTTGTAGATGTAACCGACCGCCTTATTAAATAAGAAACACAGAGGCTGTGTACTGCAGACTGTGACACTTAGGGAAGGAACTAGGATCCTTTGGCACAGTCTAGGCATCCTCACCTGAGGAAATTTTTGGAGAAGGAGGGAAAAGTACTAGCAGGCCTTGGGGTCATGCTTCCTTTAAGGGCAGAGCAGGAGGGCAGCCCCCCCCCTCCCCCCGGGTGAGTCATCCCTCCATACTATGTTTTCTTGAAAGTTCAGAGATTAAATCCAAATCCTACAGTGCCTTCCTTTGGACCTCAGTGAGCAGGGAACTCACTTCCTGGCATTTGTGAATCGCCAAAGAAGTGTCAGTAACATGCTAACCCCCTAGAGAGCTGTTGTTTTCCGGGCTTGCTAGCGATTCGACTAGGATACACCAAAACAACCGTATTTCCTACCTAGGCCACACGTATTAACTGATGAAGAGGGAAGATCCATTTTATGTAATAAAATGAAAACATTTCATTCCTGAGGAAGCTTGCCTACTCTTTTTTGATGAGAAGATTGGTGCTTCCAGATGAAGTCAAGAGAAAGAAATCTTTCTAACAAGCCATTAAGTCATTTGGAGACATGTATCAAAACTCAAAATGCATGTATGTTTTTCCCAGCTATCTGAATCTGAAAAATGTTACACAGAAACCCATGAATACATAATGAGAGCTATGCAAGGTTGCACATCCAGCATTTTTCTGCCAAAAAGAAAAAAAATTAAAATAAATGGTATGCCAACCAATAGTGATCTGGTTAAATAAATTTGGTACAGTTGCACTGTATAATACTATGCATCCATTAAAAATAATGAAACACACAATAAATACATACTCAGTTTCCTATTGAAAGAATGCTGTGGACACCTGCACCCCAGCATCATAGTTTAGGTGAGATTATATTGCTGGGTTTTTTTTCCATCAGTAAAAACAATATTTGCAGAGGGTAAACCCAGTCTGTACAAAAGTTTGATAACCATCTAGAATAGACAGTGCTACAGTTTGGTAAGGCTCCCCACCCCCACCTCCACAAAGACCACTTAGAAGAAGCTTGGTCTACAAAGCAATAGCACTGAGAGATTTCAGGACCTTTAAGAGGTGAGGCCTAACAGAGAGGTGGGTGAGTCGTCAGTGTCCTTCACAGAGGGATTAATGCTGTTGGACTAAGGTAGACCCGCAGGAGTGGATTAGAATGAGGCTGGCCCTCCCCTCTCTCCATCCCTCTCTCATCATGGTCCGCAATCTCTCTTGCGTGTGCTCTTGCCAAAGCTGGTGCTAGCACCGAACTTGGCAAAACTTTGCACCCAACCGGGCCGTGGTGGCACACGCCTCTAATCCCAGCACTCGGGAGGCAGAGGCAGGCAGATCTCCGTGAGTTGGAAGCCAGCCAGGCCTGCATAGTGAGTTTCAGGACAGGCTCCAAAGCTACACAGAGAAACCCTGTCTCAAAAAAAAAAAAAAAAAAACCCTTTGGGCCCACATAAACCTCTTTCCTTTATAAAGTACCCAGCCTTGGATATTTTGTTATGGTGACACAAAACAAGCTAAGAAAGACAAACAAAAGAGAAAGAGATGAAAAAGAAAGGTGGAGGGATGGAGGGCACAAGAGTAGGGGAAGGGGGCAGGATTGGTACCCCACAACTAGAGTAAGAATGGAACGGTCTGTTGCTATCCTAGACAATTCAGCCCTGTTTAGACTCTTGGCAATTGTTCCCCTAAATGAGCATCTATTAGTCTGGCAAAGAATAATAATATCAAAAATATTCATGCCGGGCGTTGGTGGCACACGCCTTTAATCCCAGCACTCGGGAGGCAGAGGCAGGCGGATCTCTGTTAGTTCGAGGCCAGCCTGGGCTACCAAGTGAGCTCCAGGAAAGGCGCAAAGCTACACAGAGAAACCCTGTCTCGAAAAACCAAAAAAAAAAAAATATTCATGGACCAATATAATATTGCCTTGAATGGAAACTGAATATTCATGGACCTATATACAGAAGAAAGAAGGGTCATTAAGTGGCCAATCCCACCTTCAAACATCAAGCATATAGAAAAATCTGCATGGGGTCCCAACTTAGAGAATTCCTGAAGAACCTGGTTTTGCCTTAATATATGAGACAGTCTTCTTGCCTGGGCCTCCTTTTCCACTGGTGACCTCTTATATCTCAACATGAGCCATATAAGATAAGTATACAAATCAATCATTTACTAATTATAAATGACATCTCTAATGTTGTTGAGAGTTGGTTGATAATTTGTTTTTATAGTCATCAGTACTCAGAACGCCACTTCACATAAACACATTGATACTAAATGGCAGAAGTATGTTGAAAGCCATTTCAGAAAGTGCTGGAAATTCATTCTGTCCTACTCCCAGGCCAGAATCACTGGATGATTTTTTTTAAGATTTTATTATTTATTTATGTATATGAGTGCTCTATCTGCATGTACAACTTTATGCCAGAAAGGGGCATCAGATTCCACTAGAGATAGGTGTGAGCCACCATGTGGTTGCTGGGAGTTGAACTCAGGACCTCTGGAAGAGCAGGCGGTGCTCTTAATCACTGAACCATCTCTCCAGCGCCTGGATGATTTTTTTTTTTTTTAGTCAATTCAAATCTCAAAGACCAATTTTAAAATCAAACATTCTAACAGTATATAACCCGAAGATAAGTTAATAATATATTTACGTGCTGAGAAATGGCATCAGGAAAATATCTGAAGTCTGTGTCTTCGGTAATGAAGTCGTTGTATTTCTAGTTGAGCAGAGAATATTGTTCACAGCATTCGATAGTTTTGAAGCCGGGAAGTGTTTGTTGGTGGTGTATGCACGGTGACATGTACAGTACAAAGTACATGTGCTATGTGTTCAGAACCAAGGCTGCAGTGACTTCTTGGGATGCAGCGTGGGCTCGTGCAGCCAGCAGCACCTTGCACTCATTTTCACGACATTTTGAATTAATTTTTGGTCATTAGCATTCCAAACCCTTTAACTGTGACCCTCACCTTCAGTTACAGCATCACATCACACAGTTTAAGGACCTTTGGTCTAGACATTCACATTTATCTGGGAGGCTTAGCTTTATCCTAAGCTCTGCTTCCATGCCACCTCTTTGGCAGAATTAAAAAGTTGCGAGCAAATTATCATTCCCACTGTGCCCTCTTTCCTGCCGGGTGGATCACAGGAACAGATTAAAGGGGTAGCTTTAAGCCAGCTATCTAACCTAAAAATGAAGGGACTGTAATAGGATATTAAAATCATTGTGTGGGATTGGAGATACCGCAAAGCAGTTGAGAGCACTTGCTGCTCTTCCAGAGGACCTGAGTTCAGTTCCCACCACCCACATCTGGTGGCTTACAACCACTTGCAGCTCCAGGAGATCTGACACTCTTCTGACCTCCATGGGCATACACACACAACATTCCTAACACATATGCATATACACACATAAAAATAAATCATTAAAATTACATGGTATGTCTCTGTGACCATTGTGATGGCTAATGCTGGTTGTCAACTTGACTGCATCTGGAGCAACTGAAACACAAGCAGCTGTGACTCCTGTGAGGGAGTCTCTTGATCTGATTGTCAGAAGCAGGAAGACCCACCCTAAATGTGGCCGTACCTTCTGGTGACAGCTGAGACAAAAGGAAGAAGGGAGCGTTGCCTTCTGCCTGCTTGCCCTCATTCTCACTGTCAAGTTCCTCTGTCCCCTTTGCTGGTATCAGAACCGACTTCCAATACAGACAAAAGCAGCAGCTCTCCAGGAATGCTCCAGGCCTTCAGCACCAGTTGGAACTGCTGAGACATCCAGCCTCGTGGGCTGGGCAGCTACAGGAGCCTCATCCTCTCCAGTGTGAGCCGGCCATCATTGGACTGCGAAGACCACATCCTGTAAGCCACTCTAATAAATCTCCTTTTAATATACATATTATATTTTAATATGTGCATATTCATTCTATCAGTTCTGTTTCTTTAGACTAACACAACCATTATAACTGGTCTTTCATATTCTCATGATTTTTTTTAAATGAGATTAATTAAGAAATTCACTTTCCTAAAGTGATTCTCTGAAGTAAAACAATACAGCAGCCACTAGCCCCATGTGAGGTAGCCACTGGCTAACCCAATCTGACATAGGAACAAAATGAAAAGGGCCAAGTCTTCAAGACTTAGAACAGTAAGATTTTTAAGTACTACGTCATTAATAATGTTGATGTGGGTTACATATTGAAATAATACTTTAAATATATTGGATTAAATAGAATATATTATTAAAATTATAACACCTATTTCTTTTTACTTTCAAACATAATAACTAGACATTGTTAAAATTTACCTACGTGCCATATTGGACACCATTTAAAAGTTGATGTTTATGGTAAAATATAATTGAGAGATCCAAAGTCAGCTAGTCTTCTTAATCCTTCCCTAAAGACGGTTGCCATAGGAGGCTAAGCAGAAAGGCTGTCACAAATTTGAGGGCAGCCTGGGGTACAAGGTGAGTTCCAAGCCAGTCTGGGCTGCACATAGGGTGAGATGTGCTACCAAAAAATTTAAAAATGCAAATAAATAAAGTAAAATTACCTCATTAACGCTCCTTAATATGTAAAGGGTAATTATTAGCAAATAATTTCTCTTTATAGAAAGCTATCATAAGGTTTTGCTCATGCCAATGAAAGAGATACCATGATAGAGGGAGACATCGTGGGGACAGGGAGAAACTAGGTGCTAGGGAAGTTCCCAGAAATCCACAAGGATGACCCCAGCTTAGACTACTAGCAATAGTGGAGAGGGTGCCTGAACTGGCCTACTCCAATAATCAGCTTGATGAATACCCTAACTGTCATTGTAGACCTTTCATCCAGTAACTGATAGAAGCAATTGCAGAGATCCACAGCCAAACACCAGGCAGAGCTCCAGGAGTCGGATCAAAGAGAGAGAAGAGGGATTCTATGAGCAAGTGGGCATCAAGATCATGATGGGGAAACCTACAGAGACAACCAAACCAAGCTAGTGGGAACTCATGAACTTTAGACCAACAGCTATATAGCTTCCTTGGGACTGGACTAGGTCTTCTGCATAAGGGGGCCCCTGGTAGGATCAGGATCCATCCCTGGTGCATAAGCTGACTTTTTGGAGCCCATTATCTATAGTGGACACCTTGCACAGCCTTGATGCAGGGGGAGGGGCTGGGACCTGCCTCAATTGAATGTACCAGGCTCGGCTGACTCCCCGTGGGAGGCCTTACTTTATTGAAGGAAGGAATGGAAGATGAATTGAGGCTGGGGAGTGGGAGGAGAGAAGAGAGGGGGATCTGTGGTTGGTATGTAAAATGAATAAAAAAGAAAGACATGAAAAAAGTAAAAATAAAATAAAAATCAACAATGCTGAGGGAAAAAAAAAGATTTTGCTCATGCACGTAGAGTTTAGAAATATTTCAGCCAAGACACTAATGTCAGATTGTTCAACCTGAATTTGTCACCTGTGAAGTGGGACTCACAATGAGATAGATGAGTGCCCATAGGTTGCTAAATTGGAGCCCTGAGTGTAATCCTAGAGGCTGAATAATTTCTGCTTTTGTGTTTTTGTTATTATTCTTTGTTACAGCTCTCACTAATTTCGTCTACCTTCAGTTCAGGCTGGCATCTGTGTGACAACCATGTCCTCTAGCTCAGTGTTCCTCGACCTTCCTAATGCTTTGACCCTGACATACAGTTCCTCGTGTGTGGTGACCCTCAACCAGAAAGTTACGTCATTGCTATTTCTGAACTGTACTTTTACTACTGTTATGTATCATAATGTAAACATTCTTAGAGCTAGAGGTTTGGCAAGGGGGTTGTGACCCACAGGTTGAGAACCATTGCTCTAGATGCTCTGAAAAGAGCTAAACCAAGCCATCAAATTTGAACTCTTTCCCCCATGAACCGGATATAAAGTTGTCAAAAATAAAACAGGTATTTGAGTTACCAGAAAAACATTCATTGTAATTCCATCTTGATAAATATTAACCTTTCCAGATTTAAAAAATACAGCAAACACCCTCAAGTGGTTTGCAAACGATGTATTCTAATAAAAAATTCCATCATGCAAAGTAAATGGCACCTCCCTACTGAAGCATTTTTGTAAGAATTTTCCTGTTCTATAATTTCGATTTTGTCCTCCAAATGATAGCTCATATTTATTGTACAGAGTGTCCAAGGTCACAATGTCCACACAGCGAACTTGCTAGACTCTAAAACACTTCACACTACAGATTTTAGAAAAGGGAACAGAACATGTGTTCATTTTTACTTCCTGACATAACCAAAAGCTAAAAGAAAGGTTTGCAAGAAGGCTCAGATGGCAAAGCCTGACGGCCTGAGTCAGATCCCTGGAACCCACATAGCAGAACAGACGCCCACAATCTGTCTTCTAACCTTCACATGCATGTCGTGACACCTGTACACATAGAGAGGCGCGTGTGCGCGCGCGCACACACACACACACACACACACACACACACACAGGCACACACATGCACACACACACTGTACACAAATTTATATGCAACTGAATTTTTTAAAAACTAAAAGAAAAACAACTGTCCTTTAAAAAAAATCTTTAAATTATTCGAAAGCCTGCATCCAAATGTGGTCCATTAAGCTCTCATTTTGGATGAGGCAGAGAAAAACACAGACGCGACAATGCTCCCTCATTACAACCTCAGTTAAGAAGCAGCTCTTAGGACCCCTGCCCTCCAGCCATGTTCTGACACTGTTTAATGAGGTGATGTGAACACATTCAAAACACATGTAAAAACACTTGTTTTTATCTTAAATTTTAGCTTAAAATATTCATTTATAGCTTCAAGTTTCCTTTCTTCTGGAATTTTTTAAATTCATCTGGAAGGTGGGGGAGGGGAGGGCAGCATTTGGAATGGTTGAAAGGTTGGAAGTTTAGAACTCAGAAACTCCTCTCTGGCTCCCCTAAGGTACTGAGGGAATATGCTCGAAAAAGCAAATATTAACTCTCATATCCTGGCAAGTGGAGGGGAAGCCACACCTTCACACACTGTCCCCAAGTGGTGTGGACATCCTCATGTGAAGGGATCTGTTGGTTTCTTGGCCTCAACAACTTGAAACCCCAGAGAGCAATTCAAATCAAATTCGTTTCAAATGATGCAAAGAGGTATCCCATTAACATTCTCAGCGCATTCATCTTACTGATCTTCCAAGAAAAATAAAGAAAAAAATCGAGCTTGAGAACAAGAAGTTTACCTGACTTGACATGAGTTCTATGTACGGTACATTGGCTTCCGAAAGACTCTGGTATACCCTTGCGGCTTTAGCAATAAAGAATTTAGAAGCTAAACAGTGGCTCCCTGGGTAAAGTCCTCAGCAAGCGTGAGAGTCTGAGTTCAGCTCTCCAGCACCCATGTAAAAGCGGGGGATGGCAGCACATTCCAGGGCTGGGTGGGTGGAGGGGTCACAGACAGGTGGATTGGGGGCTACACTGGCCCACCAGACTGGCCAGAGTGGTAAACGCCAGGTTCTGTGAGAGAACGAACCTGTCTCGAAAGATAAGGTGGAGGGTGATAAAGAAAACACTCAACATTAACCCCTGGCCTCTACATGCATATGCACAGGCAAGTGCCCTATACAGAGCTAGCGAGCAAGGGTGTGTGTGTGTGAGAGAGGGGGGGGGGGAATGGAGAGAGAGAGAGAGAGAGAGAGAGAGAGAGAGAGAGAGAGAGAAATTTAAGGGACATCCAGGCTTTTCATCAGTGCTCAACAGTCTCAAAATCCACTCTACAAAGATGTAGATAAGCTCTGAAATATCTCTTCTGCTAAAGCAGGTATGATGAAAAATATGGACAATAATCAGTCCTGGCCAAACACAAACACTGAGCTGTCTGGCTTATCAGTAGTCATTTGAGAAAGTTGCTGCTAACTGGAGGAACACTGCCTCTCATAACTCTGGAGACTTGAAATAGAAGTAAACCCAGACAAGCAAGGCAGTGGTGGCGCACACCTTTAAACCCCACACTGGGGAGGCAGGGGCAGGCGATCTCAGAGTCTGAGGCCAGCATGGTCTACAGGGCAAGTTCCAGAATAACTAGGGCCACACAGAGAAACCCAATCTAAAAAAAAAAAAAGTAAACCAGACTAAAAAAGATGGTCTTACTCAATCTTCACTAGCCCCCTGTGTTTATTATGCAGTCCACTTAAAAATATAGACATATTACTTGCCAATGAGAACTACATGGAAACAAAAAGTTAAAAAAAAATAAGTAAATAATTTGTAATTCTCTGTAAGAGTTCCCCACAGCAAGACTCAACATGGTTACTTAGCCAAATTATTCATTTGACATTGATCAGCTCACATTAAGGTAAATTTTTGGTGGACTTTAATCTGGTTCAAGTAGATTTGGTTGGGAACAAATCAGCTTTAGATGGTATGGCTGGAAAATGCTGTTTAAAGAATATTTTGTTCCCTCCTCTTCAGTGGTAAGTGTAGCCCACATCTCTTCTCAGGACCTCTCTGAGCCTCTCAGAGTTTGAATAGCAGATGCCCCTCCGAAGACTGTTACCAATGCTCAGTCCCCAGATGGTGATGCTGTTTAGGGGGATACTGGCGGAAGAGCCCAACCAGAGAAAGTCAGTCAGTCATGAGACGGGTAGGGAGGACTTGAAGGTTATACCATCCTGTTCTGCTCGCTGATCTCTGCTTCCTGTCTATAAGGAAGGGAAGAAGTTCATCTACATCTTTGCTATGAACAAAACAAGTCCTTCTTTCTTAAAGTTGTCTCAGTTGTTTCTGGTCACAGCAACAGAAAAGTAACTAATACAGCATCCACCATTTCCCCCCTTCACAGCTTCCTTCATCCTCTGGCAAGAATACATCAGAATGTGAACTACTTCCAATACTATTTAAGTCATTCCCTTATTGATCCCTCACACAGCCACAAATTAGTCTTCAGCAGGATTAAAATGGCTTATTCCCTCATCTATTAAATGAGGGTGTTGAGTCCAGTACACTTTCATAAAACATTGATCAGAGAGATCCCATGAGGCTCTAATGTCATAACACCATTGGGGTAAGAGGCTAGAGCAGGTATCAAAGGGAACCGTGTGTTATATGCATCATTATAATAGTAAAAATATTTCAAAGGCCTTCTTGGTGACCAGATCTTCTGAACAGTATACACCATCTGAACATTCTAGACCATCAAAAGCAAGCCGAGGGTGTTGTGACCAGACAGGTTCTTCATGCACCAAGTATGCCACATGTCAGAGGAAAAAGACACATGATAGTGTTTCCCACTACACCTTGCCCTCCAGGTGAGAGCATACCTTGCTTTGCTAGATGGGCACAGGTCACAAGAAGTGCTCATTCATACCTACGCCTGTTAACTGCAGCCTGATGTGTCAGATCTGGAACAAACGCTGTTCCCCAGGGTGAGACCATCTCTAGCCAGGGCTAGGACCGTCAGACAAAGCACTGCCCTAGCCAGCATGGAGAGGTTACTTTTCTTGTAACTGTGATAAAGTACCTGACAGAAACACTTTGTGAAGAAAGGGTTTATTTTGACTGACAGTTTGAAGATGCTGTCTCTCCAGTAGGGAAGTCACGGCAGCAGGAGCGTGGAGCAGCTGGTCACACTGAGTCGTGGGCAGGAGCAAAGAGAAAGGAAAGATGGAGTCCTGTTTGTTTTCTCTGTTTTGTTCAGTCCCTGACTCCTAGCTGTGGCACAGCTCCACCCACATCCAGGGTGGTCACCTCTCTTTAGCTGGTATTCTCTGTAACACCCTCACAGGTACATCCGGAGGTAGCTGGTATTCTCTGTAACACCCTGACAGGTACATCCGGAGGTTGGTCTCCTGTGTGGTTCTAAATCCAGCCACGTTAGCCGCCCAGACTACCCTTCACAAAGAGCAAACTGATAGTGAGTTAGGAGAGCATTCTACTCATGAAACCAGACAATGTTATCAGGAAAATCTCACTTTACATTTCCAAACCAAAGGTGTAAACATACCTCTGTCACGTCTTAGTTTCTTCTGTTCTATTATAACACAATGTCTAAAGTTAGTTGCTTTACCAAGATTTATTTCTTATGCTTCTGGAGTCCAACGTTAAGGGGCCCATATCTTGTGAAGTTTTGGTTTTGTTTTCATTCATCTTCCCATGATGAAAGGCCGAACAAAACAGGGCTAAACTCGCCTTTCTACTGGGAGCCCACATCCCACAATAGTGACATTGCTCCATTCCTGAGGGTAGAGCCCTTGTGGCCTAATCACTTCCTGTAGGTTCCATGTCTCAACACTGTTTAACTGAGAAATAGAGAACATTGGAGGACACATTCACACCAGAACAGAAGCCATCCCCCAACTAAAAAGTTTTAAAACCTATTTATGCAAAGTGAGTTTGCAGTGGTCAGTTAAAAATCAGAAAAACCCATGAAACTAATTCCTCAAGTAAGGAACAGTGGTGGGTGGTGGGGGAGGGGGTCATGGAGCCAATTAAAGAAACACTCACTCTGCACAGAGCAGAAGGCTTTTGGTGAGCGGCTCTTCCAGGACACGGGGGAGGGCAAAGTACCAAGCACCCACCCAGGCTCTGGCCTATCATGAGGGTACTGTGTTAAGCGAGAAGAGAGCTAATGAGACCATCGTTCCTGTGAGGAGAGGCTTAACTCGGATCGTGGAGGTGGATAGAGCCGCAGTGTCCTGGCACACAGCTGACTACCTGCTATGCTGATCCTTAGGCAGGGAAGATAAGCAGCTACAAAAACTAACTCAAGAGCTCTGCAGCCTGTGCGAGTCCTACAGAGACCTCACGAGCTTGTTTTCTATCCTTGGAGACCATCGAATGCACTCCTTCCTCTGTCTCCCACTGTCTGTTCTTAACCTGGCAGGACTTTGTCTGGCTCACAAGACTGACCTCCCTGTGCCTCTCAGTTCTTCCCCCTAATGTTACTTGCTCAAAGAGAATACTGGCATCCCATTTCTCGTGATCACATGACCCTCTGGGTTGTTTCCAAAACACTCAACATCCTTCAGTTATCACTTGCTCACCTATATACTGTCCTTGTCCCCAGCCCCTCTGAATATGAGCTCCCGGACCACAGGGACTCACCCAGCCTTCTTCATACTGACCCCCTCAACTCTTAAACAGCGCCTCATGGGCCCCTGGGAGCCACCTGGGGAAGAAATGAGCAAAGAGGTTCCCCAGTTCTAGCTCACAGATAGCAGTGGTCACTCATTTCTTTCCTTGGCTCCTGGAAAATAATGTCCTGACAACTTTTTCTGTCTTTCCACCTCCTTTGAGTGGTCTCTTTTCCTTACCAATGAAAGGGGGATGCCAGAAGATACACGGGGATCCAAGTCAGCAGATTAGGACAAAGAATGGGCCACTGTGTTTGCCTCTCCTGAGAGCCATGGGTTTGTCAGTGTGCAAACAGATCCTGAAAAAGAAGCGCCACCCTCGGCCAGCCTGCCACCTTAGGAACCCCAGCTTACTGAAGACATTATTCCTTCGCAAAATAAATGCCATCTCCCCTCCATCTGCAACCTTGGGCTAGACCAGAAATTCAGACATGAGTAAGATCTAGCCCAAGTCCTGGGGGAAGGTGGTCTGCAAAAGAGCAGGTCAAGGCAGCAGCCAGTGACAGCCTAGACGCGCAATACTCTGTGGCAGTCACCAGATCATGCTGGGGCCCCAGAGAAGCATCCAGGAGGGAATATTCACTTTGGTCCTATGGGAATAATGGCAGGGAGGTCACTCCAGATAGAGGGGGTAACAGATGCAAAGCGCAGAGAGACAGAGTCTGCAGATTAAATTCCACAGGGCCAGGATCCAGGACGTTTACAGTGACAGGAAACTGCACTGAGACACAAGCAAAAGCCAGGCTGTCCAGACCTCCATGAGGAAAAAAACAAAAACAAAAATAAAATAAAATAACCCCACTTTCTTTAGCAAGATTAAAAGTCAGGAGAGTAAATTTTATCCCTGGAAAAATAGTTTTCTCTTGGTCAAGACCTCCAAGATCCCAACTCTACTTCCTCCTGGTTCAGACTTCCCCCCGAAGCTCTCAATATTAACTTTGTCACACTTATGCTGGCCTCCGAGGTCCCTCATCCTTGCAGGGGAGGATCAGGGACTTGGTCCCTGAGGTGGCCATACCCACTCACACACCCTTTCATACATGCTCTCTGGCAGTCTTTATGAGGCCGTGCTGGACAAATCCTAGCAATACCAAAGCTGCATGTTATTAATAATGAAGCATCTTGGAAGTTAAAAGGATGTTGGTCGTGGTCCAGGTTCCCATGGCTGATATCCAGCATCGCCAAGACCCACGCCATTGTCTGCCTCCTTGAGGACAGCTTGCTGGGAGCAGTCAGCCTGCTGTGTCAGCCCATGGGGAACTTGGAGTCACAAGGGACTTCAAGTAACTCACTTAACATGGAAGGCAGTCAAGGCAACAGTTCTCTCGTTCTTTCAGATGAGAGAATGACGAGACTTCTGTTTCTCTCCGCATTTCTGCCGTTTGCTAGCTTCCACCAACTCTTCCCTTTTACATTTAGATTTCGATCTCCTCTTCTACCTATGTTCATGTCTCTGTCCCTAGTGCTATAATTTGGACATGGAATATTCCCCCAGAGGCCCATCCATGTGTTAAAGTTTGGCCCCAACATGGTATCATTTCAAGGTACGGGGCCTTTAAGAGGTAGGGTTTAGTAACTGGAATTCTGATGATTGACAGCTTGCCCTTGAAGGGGATGGTGAAATCCCAGACTCCCCTCTTCATCTTTTCCCCTACCCCAGCCATGAGGTGTTTTCACCTATAAACTGATTCAAGTGTTTGACATAGCACTAGGAAGCTGACTAACACACTTCATAAGGGTTTTGTTTAATACGAGATGTCGCAATCCCTTCTCAACTAGTCACGCCATTTGTTCCTCTGTGCCTTCCTATAGCCCAGTTTCAAACGCTTCATGCCCTGCTTCTGATCCCTCCGTGCTTCGCATTGCTGGTGGACGACACCCTCACCCAGCTCTTGCTCTTTCAACCTGGTGCTGGCATGTTTCCTCACTCACCCCTGTATGGTCTTCATGTCTAGACTAAAGCAAAGCACAGGATTCTCTTCATGTGAAGTGACTGTACTGTTTGAAGGGTCCTTTTTTCCCAGCTTTCCCAATTTCAAATACTACCCACCCTTCAAAGCTTACTTCAAGACCCAAGCTCATCCTTTGGATGAGACAGAAACTGTCTCATCTGCTATCTCCCGTAACACATAATTCTGCATCTCTCTTGTAAAATTCACAACATTACAATCTATGCTAGAGCAATACATGTGCATGTCAATAATGAATACCTCTGGTACACGGAGTTTGATGTCCTTTCCCAGAATCCCACCCAGCCTCAAGCATGGAGTCTCATCCCAGGTATGAATTCCATTAGGGTCCCGCTTCAACCTTATATCAGTTGTCAAATGAAAGTGCACACACTTCAAAGGATTGTTTTGTCCTTCTAGACTGAGTGGGGGATGTAGTTGGTTGTGTGGGTTGTGGGGTGAAGACAAATTGAAGAGATGCCAATTTGTCAAATGTGGCCTGGAAATTTCCTTGTCCGGTTGCTCTGGAGGCAGCCCTTCCCAGCACAAAGGCCTGGCTCCGCATTTGCAATCTGAGCTGTCTTTCCCGGACCCCTAATTACCCATGAGCACTTCCTTTGTTGGAGAGTGGTTTTTTTTTTTTTTCTTTTTCTTTTTTTTCTCCCCTTTCTTGGACATCTGCCTTGCTTCACAGCCCTGAACTCCCCAGCACTGGAGACACATTTGTTTCCTCGGCTCTTACTCCAACCGGAGTAAATGCAGCTAGGAATGGCAAGGAGCAGAAAGCCAGCCCAGCCTCAGGGGACCTGGGAACACCCTCAAAGCCCACACCCCAGATAGATGTATTGGCCATTTTCACATCTGAGGAAGTAACTGTTCTTACAGTACCCATGTGAGGTAGTTTAGTGGTAACCACAGGGAAGGCAGGAACAGACCAAATGCCGCCTCAGTGATGTTTGTTTTACAAACCAAAAGGTCACAGGAACTCCAGCAGCTCAGGGCACCCCTAAAGGCTAGAGCCTTGACTCTATGTTCTCAGGGCTGTGGCAGTGACCCTCTTCTAAATACATCGAGTCAGAAACAGCCAAAGCCTGTGTCTTCCCATGCCTGAATGCAAACAGCAGGGGGAGGAGCGATGAAATGTGTTTTTCTAGAAGGAATGAGGCTCCGGGAGTAAGACGTGGAAAGGACTCTTGGGTAGAAACCCTCCTGGACTTGCTGAGTGCTGTATACCATTTCATCTCGTTGACACCGGTTCTTGAAGGTCACGAAATGAAAGCGTGAATAAAGGATTTTCTGTGTAAACTAACCCAGATCTAATCTCAGAATGACAACCTGCTCTTAGCATCATCCTCTTTATTATGGGAAGGGCTGATGATGACAGGCTGAATCTGAAGGACGGACATCTCGACATTCTCCACCTGATCTGAAAAATTCTCCACCTCATTTCGATACACCACTCCTGAAAACATTGATCTCACACCGCCTAACTTAAGCTGGAAGGCTACCACTATTGATTCTTTTCATAGTAGTTACTAAATCAAATAGCACTCTCTCTGTGTACAATTAAGGAACCTGGAGGCTCAGCCTCACCTGGAGGGGAATTCCTTTCAATCAGTCAATCACTGTGAGCTTTCCTTCAGACTGCTTATCCTCCTTCCACCTCCTGTAGCCTGAATTTTACCTGCCACTCACCTTTGACCTCCACTTCACACAGTGTCCCCTTGCCTCCTACCCGACTGCTATTGTTCGTTCTCATATCAAGTTTTGCACTTGATGTTTCATGGATTTATTTGTCCCCCATGTCTAGCATGCACACATCACCTGCCGTGATCTTTTGATCTTTTGATCTTCACGTGGCCTACACAGGTATAAATTCCCCTAAGGGAAGCCTTCAAGGTTACAGGTCACATGTAAGACAGCAAATAGCCTTTCAGCTTAAATTAGGCAAAAACAGAATCAGAAGGGATATCTAATACAAGGTAAGCATTCCTGACCCAAAAATCGAATGTCCAAAAGGTTCTCAAATTTGAAATTTTGAAGTTCCCCAAGTAGAAAATATCTAGATGAAGAAACTATGTTCCCAGCACAAAGTTAATACAAATATTATCTAAAATGACCTACAGGTTATGTGTACAAGGTATAATAAAGCACATATTAGGTCTGTGTTCAGACTTGGGTCCCCTTCTTAGGATTTCTCCCAAGTCTACGCAAATATTCAAAAATCTGAAACTATGCACAAATCCTAAACACTTCTGGTTCCAAGCATCTCAGATTTAAAAAACAAAAACAAAAAAAAACCCAGTCTGTAGTTTCTTCCCTCTACTATGTGTGTGATGTGTATGTGTTTGAAGTGGATTCACATGTTTGCACATGTGTGCTCGTATGCACATGTAAGCACATGTTCACATGTTTGCACATGTATGCTCGTATGCACATGTTCACGTGTTTGCACATGTATGTCTTCCTCAATTGCTTCCTCAGCTCTTTGCTTTTTTTTTGCTTTTTTTTTTATTTTTTTTTGAGACAGGGTCTTTCACTGGACCTGGAGCTCACTGCTTGACTAGACTGGCTGCCCAGAGAGCCTCAGGAATCCTCCTGTCTCTGCCTCCCCAGTGCTGGGATTACAGGTAAGTGTCACAGCACCCACATTTTTATACAGGTGCTGGAGACATGAACTCAGTTCTTCAAGCCTGCAAGCAACCGCTGAGCCCTATCTGCAGCCCCTGTGTGTCTCCTAACAAAAAAAGCATTCTATCTTGAGGGAAGGTCTTCCTGCCCATTTACGTCCCTTGACATCTTCTGCTAATGCAAAATGAAGAATGAAACAGGCAATAATTCATGAATATGCTTACATATCATTTCATGTCTCCTCTATAAATTCCCAAATCCCCAACCAATTTTGTAGTCCGCTGTTTGATTTCCCTGTTTCGAATACATACTCACCTACCACCAGCGATGCATTTTTGACCTAACTTGTCCCCCTAGATTCAATAATAATAATAAATTACAAGAAAATAACTCCTATGTGTGTGTGTGGATGGCTCTGAGTGTTCCCAGGTAACCCTTTAACACCCAGGCCCTGTGATATAATGGAGAGAGGTCTACACCAGGGTGGTAGTCTTGACTCCAAGTCAGCTCTACCTAACTGTACCTTATTTTCCCAGACACAAAATCCGGGAGGGGTTAGTGAGGTGACCACACGTCAGCATCTCCTCTCTTCCAGTCAGCACAGCCGGTGGTTAACAAGCAGCTCAGATTCTGGAACCTTCCTAGTTCCACTCAAGAGATTCTAATGAAGCCTTTCCCAGGCTAAGTAACCTTGAGCAAAATCCCTCATCCTTCCCCTAGCCCCTTGACTTGGCTTCCCCGTCTATAAAACAGAAAAGATTAAAATGCTTACCTGGTGAGAGTATTATGAAGATGGAGAGAGTCAGCATATGCTCTGGCATATGTGTTTAGAGCAGTACCTGGCAAAACAAAATCTCCGTAATGTAAGTAGCCACAACAGACTATGGCTTCTTCCTGAAACAAGACTTTGAAGCTGTAATTTGCATACTGTTGGATTCATCTGCTCTAAGTGTATCACTCAATGGTTTTACGGTATTCATGGAGCCAGGAAATGATTGTTACAATGCTTTTGAGACCTTGACTTTAGCCACATCCAGAAGAAACTCCATATCCTTCAGCTAACATTCCCCTGCCTCTCACACCCACCCTAGCTCAGGGCAATCAATGATCTACTTTCTTTCTCTACAGATTTGCCCACTCTTGATATTTTATATAAGCACAATCATACTATTGTACTGGATTCTGCCCCTTAATGTGTTTCCAAAGAGCATCTGTCATGTAACATGTATCGGTACTTCCTAGTTTCTATTGATGGATAATATTCTTCGTAATTTTTTTTATTTTTCTTTGTGTATATGCTTTGTGTATGTGCTTATTCCTGTGTTAAAGTGTACATGCCCATGCTCATACAGGCACCCTGCTCTATCACTCTCTGCCCTGCTCCCTTGAGACAGGGTCTCTCACTGAGCCTGGAGCTAGTCTGGCAGCTGGCAAGTCCAGAGCTTCTTCTGGATCCCCTCCACACAATGCTGGGGTTAAAGGTGCATTCGCAGTCACATCCAGTGTTTTACCTGGGTTCTGGGGATTTGAACTAAGGTCTTCCTACTCGCAAAGTAAGTGCTCTTACCCACCGAGTCATGCCCACAGATTCTATTGCTGAACTGATAGACACTCATATTGTTTCCACATTTGGGCTGCTATAAATAGTGCGGCCATTACCATCTGTGTACAGATTTGTGTGTGGTTGTACATATTCATTTCTCTAGGGTGTAAACCTAGGAGTGGAATTTCAGGATCCTGTGATAACTCTGGGCCACCAGGCTGTTTTCCAAAGTGACTACACCAGTTTTTGTTCCCACCAGCAGCGTATAGGGGGTCCCAGTGTTCTACCTTGCCCCCATGCTGCTATCCAACAACAAATGCTAGCCATCCCAATAAGTGTGATTTACATTTCTCTAATGGCAGTATTAGTTTTAACATCAATGTATGTATCACTACAGGGAAGCTGCAGGTTCTTTCGAAACATCTACTGCTGATACTTAAGGAGACCTTGGACCACAAGAAACACCTAGAGAGGAGTTCAGCACCTAGACCACCACAAGAGTCTGAGGACCCAGTTCACTATCACTTTGTGTTTGCAATGTGAGCACAGAAGCCACATGGCCAATGTTATGAAAAACAAGGCAGGCTGTGAGACTAAGGCATCTTCAATTCAAACATGCCCCCTTTTCCATTCCCTGACTCTCTCATGGTCTCCCATTTCTGTGAAAAGCCAGAAACACACCTATTCCAGTGTCCCCCAGAGGTGCTGTCTTAATCAGGTTTCCATCCCTCTGGCAAACACAGTTTAAGGAATGAAGCTGTTTATTGTGACTTAGCCTTCCAGAAGGTTCAGTCCCTCCTGAGAGGGAAGCTGTGGCAGGGCAGAGCCATTCCCACTGCGGGGGACAAAAGACAGGACATTTGTGCTGACCAGGTCTCTTCTCCCTCCTGTTCCACCTGGGCTCCCAGGATATTGGGGGGCATTTCCCAGGCTCAGGGCAGTTCTCCCCCGCCACACACACACACACAGGGACACTCACACATGCACGTGCATGCACACATACCAGTAGTCTTCAATCAATCAAGTTGACCATCAAGATGAACCATCATAGATCTCAATTATGGGTTTTCACCAGTTCTGCTGGCTCAATAATAGCCTTTTTGTGTATTTAGCTTCCTACTATAAAGTCTCTATGGACTTGGACTCTCTACATGGTTTGTAATATACATAATGCAATAAGCCAGGTTGAAGTCTTACTGTAACCACCCTGGTAAGACAGAAGAGAGACGCCTGTGCTATCAGACGATCAGGTCAATGGATCCCTAAGAACTAAAATCTCAGGCTGGAGAGATGGCTCTTCTAAAAGACCTGGGTTTGATTCCCAGCACCCACAAGACAGTTCACAACCATTTGTAGGCTCCAGTCCCAAGGGACCCAACACTGTCTTCTGACCTCTGTGGGCACCAGGCATGAGCATAGTACACAGACAAACATGCTGGCAAAACACCCACATAGATTTACTTAACTAATTAATCTTAAAAGAACTAAAATCTCCGGAAGAATCCCCCATTGGAGGAAAAGGAAAGCTGAAGCCTCAGAACCTACCAGAGGAGGAACTTACCTCCCAGGAAAGGCTTTCACACCATTCTGAGAACAATCAAGACTACCTTGCACCACTGGAGCAGACACAGTGATGGGTGAATGATGGTGATAGAGCAAACACAGAGATGGGCCAGTGATGGATCACAGAGATGGATCAGTGATGGA
>CABHPP010137100.1:35985-65298 GCA_902168425.1 Peromyscus attwateri | reverse complement strand
TTCCTTCTCAGCCTGTTTGTCAGTTGTATATAGGAGGGCTACTGATTTTTTTGAGTTGATCTTGTATCCTGCTATGTTGCTGAAGGTGTTTATAAGCTGTATCAGTTCCTTGGTTGAATCTTTGGGGTCACTCAAGTATACTATCATGTCATCTGCAAATAGGGAAAGCTTGACTTCTTCCTTTCCCATTTGTATCCCCTTAATCTCCTTATGCTGTCTTATTGCTCTGGCTAGAACTTCAAGTACTATATTGAATAAGTATGGGGAGAGCGGACAGCCTTGCCTCGTTCCTGATTTTAGTGGAATTGCTTTGAGTTTCTCTCCATTTAATTTGATGTTGGCTGTTGGCTTGCTGTAAATTGCCTTTATTATGTTGAGGTATGTTCCCTGTATTCCTGATCGCTCCAAGACCTTTATCATGAGGGGGTGTTGGATTTTGTCGAATGCCTTTTCTGCATCCAGTGAGATGATCATGTGGTTTTTTTCTTTCAGTTTGTTTATATGGTGTATTACATTGACGGACTTTCGTATGTTGAACCACCCTTGCATCCCTGGGATGAAGCCTACTTGATCATGGTGGATAATTGTTTTGATGTGTTCTTGGAGTCTGTTTGCCAGTATTTTATTGAGTATTTTTGCATCAATGTTCATGAGGGAGATCGGTCTGTAGTTCTCTTTCTTTGTTGTATCCTTGTTTGGTTTAGGAATCAGGGTAATTGTAGCCTCATAGAAGGAGTTTGGTAATGTTCCTTCTGTTTCTACTGTGTGGAACAATTTAGAGAGTATTGGTATTAAGTCTTCTTTGAAGATCTGGTAGAATTCTGCGCTAAAACCATCTGGCCCTGGGCTTTTTTTGGTTGGGAGACTTTTAATGACTGTTTCTATTTCCTTAGGAGTTATTGGACTATTTAAATAGTTTATCTGGTCTTGATTTAACTTAGGTATGTGGTACCTATCCAGAAAATTATCCATTTCTTTTAGATTTTCCATTTTTGTGGAATAGAGGTTTTTGAAGTATGACCTGATGATTCTCTGGATTTCCTCAATGTCTGTTGTTATGTCCCCCTTTTCATTTCTGATTTTGTTAATCTGGATGCTCTCTCTCTGTCTTTTGGTTAGTTTGGATAAGGGCTTGTCTATCTTGTTGATTCTCTCAAAGAACCAACTCTTTGTTTCATTGATTTTTTGTATTGTTCTCTTTGTTTCTATTTTGTTGATTTCAGCTCTCACTTTGATGATTTCCTGGCGTCTATTCTTCTTGGGAGACTTTGCTTCTTCTTGTTCTAGAGCTTTCAGGTGTGCTGTTAAGTCACTAGTGTGAGCTTTCTCCAACTTCTTTATGTGCGCATTTAGTGCTATGAATTTCCCTCTTAGCACTGCTTTCATAGTGTCCCATAGGTTTGGGTATGTGGTGTCTTCATTTTCGTTGATCTCTAGGAATTCTTTAATTTCTTTCTTTATTTCTTCCCTAACCCATTGGTGATTCAGTTGAGCATTATTCAGTTTCCATGAGGTTGTAGGTTTTCTGTAGTTTTTGTTGTTGTTGAAATCTAACTTTAGACCTTGGTGGTCTGATAGAACACAGGAGGTTATTCCAATTGTTTTGTATCTATTGAGAATTGCTTTGTGGCCAAGTATGTGGTCAATTTTGGAGAAGGTTCCATGGGGTGCTGAGAAGAAGGTATATTCTTTTTTGTTAGGATGGAATGTTCTGTAGATATCAATTAAGTCCATTTGGGTCATGACTTCAGTTAAGTCCTTCGTTTCTCTGTTAAGTTTCCATTTAGGAGATCTGTCCAGTGGTGAAAGTGGGGTATTGAGGTCTCCCACTATTAATGTGTGGGGTTTTATATGTGGTTTAAGCTTTAGTAGTGTTTCTTTTACATATGTAGGTGCCCTTGTATTTGGGGCATAAATGTTCAGAATTGAAATTTCCTCTTGGTGGATCCTTCCTGTGATGAATATGTAATGCCCTTCTTGATCTCTTTTGATTGATTTTAGTTTGAAGTCCATTTTGTTGGATATCAGGATGGCTACACCCGCTTGTTTCTTAAGACCGTTTGATTGGAAAGTCTTTTCCCAGCCTTTTATTCTTAGGTAGTGTCTGTCTTTGTATTTGAGGTGTGTTTCTTGTATGCAACAGAAAGATGGGTCCTGCTTTCGTATCCATTCTGTAAGCCTGTGTCTTTTTATAGGCGAATTAAGTCCATTGATATTAAGAGATATTAATGACCAGTGATTGTTCATTTCTGTTATTTTTTGGTGGTAGTGTGTCTGTACTTCTTATTTTTGGGGTTTACTGCTGTGGGGTTATCTATTGCCTGTGTTTTCAAGGGTGTATCTGACTTCCTTTGGCTGGAATTTTCCTTCTAGTGCTTTCTGTAGGGCTGGGTTTGTGGATAAGTATTGTTTAAATCTGGCTTTGTCTTGGAATGTCTTGTTCACTCCGTCTATGTTGATTGAAAGTTTTGCTGGGTATATTAGTCTAGGCTGGCATCCATGGACTCTTAGTGTCTGCATTACATCTGTCCATGTTCTTCTGGCTTTCAAAGTCTCCATTGAGAAATCAGGTGTTATTCTGATGGGTTTGCCTTTATAGGTCACTTGGCCTTTTTCCTTTGCTGCTCTTAATATTCTTTCTTTATTCTGTATGTTTAGTTGTTTAAATATTATGTGGCGAGGGGACTTTTTTTGGGGGTCTAGTCTGTTTGGTGTTCTATAGGCTTCTTGTATCTTCATTGGCATTTCCTTCTTTAAGTTGGGAAAGTTTTCTTCTATGATCTTGTTGAATATATTTTCCGCGCCTTTAAGTTGGTATTCTTCTCCTTCTTCTATCCCTATTATTCGCAGGTTTGGTCTTTTCATGGTGTCCCAGATTTCTTGGACATTTTGGGTCATGACTTTGTTAGCTTTAGTGTTTTCTTTGACTGATGAATCTATTTCTTCTACCGTATCTTCAACGCCAGAGATCCTCTCTTCCATCTCTTGCATTCTGTTGGTTATACTTGCATCTGAAGTTCCTGATCGTTTACTTAGATTTTCTATTTCCAGCATTCCCTCTGTTTGAGTCTTCTTCATTTTTTCTATTTCCCTTTTCAGGTCTTGGACTGTTTCCTCCATCTGTTTCATTGCTTTTTCATGTTTTTCTTTCAGTGCTTTATTGTTTTCTTCCAGGACTTTATTTTTTTCTTCTACTTTAATTGTCCTTTCCTCTAGGTTTTTACAGCGCTCTTGCAATTTTTTTGTATTTTCCTCTATATAAGCCTCTATCTTCTTCATGTTATTCATAAGGCTGTTTTCTTCTGCTTCTTCCAATTTTTGATGATCAGCTCTAGATGTTGGAGGAGGGCTAGGATCTGGTGATGCTGTATTGCTCTTCATTTTGTTGTATGTACTTCTGCCTGGACGTCTGCCCATCTCCTTGTGTTCGATCCTGGTCTTATCAGCTCACTTGGTGGAGGAAGAGCTGACAGATTCGGGGAGTCTCTCTCTTTTGTCCAGATGGGACTCTCTTCTCCAAATGGGAAGTGCGAGGCAGGTTGGGAGCTCTTGTTCAGATGGGAAGGCCGAAGCAGGATGGGAGCTATTGTCCAGATGGGAAGTCCAAGGCCGGTTGGCAGCTCTTGTTCAGAAGAGAAGTCTCTTGTCCAGAAGGGAAGTCTGGGGCAGGATGGGAGCTTTGTCCAGAAGGGAAGTCCGGGGCAGGATGGGAGGTTTGTCCAGAAGGGAAGTCCGTCCGGGGCAGGATGGGACCTGGGGGCCGGTCTCTAAGTCTCAGGAAGTGGCGGGGGTCTCCTGGGGTGCTGGACTTGGGGGCAGGGCTTGGAGACTGCAGGGGATCTTGGAGAAGGGGACCCTTCCCGGTAGGGGTGGGGGTAGAAGGGAACCTGCCCGCTGGCCAGAACTTGGGGCCAAGGTGTGCAGGTCTTGCCAGGGGTGGCTGGCACTCAGGGACGGGATCTAGGGTGAGGGCGGACACTCACCTTTGTCCAGAAGGGAAGTCCGTCCGGGGCAGGATGGGAACTGGGGGCCGGTCTCTAAGTCTCAGGAAGTGGCGGGGGTCTCCGGGGGTGCTGGGCTTGGGGGCAGGGCTTGGAGACTGCAGGGGATCTTGGAGAAGGGGGCCCTTCCCGGTAGGGGTGGGGGTAGAAGGGAACCTGCCCGCTGGCCAGAACTTGGGGCCAAGGTGTGCAGGTCTTGCCAGGGGTGACTGGCGCGCAGGGAAGGGATCTAGGGTGAGGGCCTTCTTTCTCTTTTTAAATGTCACATTTAATTATGGTTTGAATCTGGAGTGTCTTTGTAGACTCTTTTTTGTTTGTTTGTTTGTTTTTTGTTTTACGAGACAGGGTTTCTCTGTGTAGCTTTGCGCCTTTCCTGGAACTCGCTTGGGAGACCAGGCTGGCCTCGAACTCACAGAGATCCTCCTGCCTCTGCCTCCCGAGTGCTGGGATTAAAGGCGTGCACCACCACTGCCTGGCGTAGACTCATATATTTAACACTTGGTCCACACCTGGTCCTATCTTGGAGCTTCAGAAAGTGAGGCCCACTTGGATGAGGTAGGTACCTGGGTCTCTGAAAGTTATAACTGGTCTACAATTTCTCCCATGTTTTTCTTTGCTTAGGAGTTTTAAGCCTGTCATTTGTCACAATGTGGAGAAAGTCAACTAGTACACAGTTTATCAAATGGCTGCCTCTTTCAGGTTGCTTTTCAGTTCCTTTTTACATTTATCCAGATTTCATAAAGGTTATCCACACAATTCTTACCTAAACTGGAGCATTACTTATTTAGATATTCCTTGGTTTGTTTGTTTATTTATTTAATTTTTTATTGAAAATAGATTCTTCCCTAACACAATACATCACATTTACAGTTTCCCCTCCTTACACTCCTCCCAGCTCCTCCCCCCCCTTCTCCAAATCTACTCTCTCTCCATTTCCTTTCAAAAAGGAGCAGGCCTTCAGGAGACAACAGTCAAACAGGATAAAACAAGATATAAGACAAGACAAAAACCTCCATCTCAAGGCTGGACAAGGCAACTCAATAGGAGGAAAAGAGTCCCAAGATCAGGCAAAAGAGTCAGAGACACACTTACTAGCTCAGTTAGGAGTCCCACAAAACCACCAAGCTAACAGTTATAACATATACACAGAGGACCTGTTGCAGATTTATGCAGGTCCTGTGCTTGCCGCTTCAGTCTCTGTGAGGCCATATGAGCCCCGCTTAGTTTGTTCAGTGGGGCATTATGTGTCTTCCATCCCCTCTGACTCATAGTCTTCTCTCCCCCTCTTTCATGGGGTTCCCAGTCTTTGAGGGGAGAGACCAGATGGTGACCTCTGATATAGACCCTGTACTCTGTATAATGTCTGCCAGTGGATCTCTGCAACTGCCCCCATCTACAGGAGTAAGCCTCTCTGATGATGACTCGACAAGGCACCAATCTAGGAGTATAGCAGAATATCATTAGGAGTCATTCCACTGTTTCTGTTTGTTTGTTTGTTGAATTTTGGGGGGCCAATTGTGTTTGTTTCTGCCATAGGTCTCTGGGCTATCCAGTCTCCAATCTCATGTTCCTGGCCATCCAGGCAGTGTAGAGCATGAGCTCCCAAACCCTGGACCTAAAATCTGCCTGGCCTGCAAGATATGCTGGAGTTGCACAGAACTTGTGTAAGTGGCCAACGGATGTTAGGTTTAACTTGAGATCCACACCATGAGCAAAGTATGTTTTCTATACTTGGATTTTAACTAGGAAATAATTGTTTACTTACAAATTCTTATCATTTAACATAATAAAAGTATAAATTTCCTGAACTAAAAATATGTCTCTCAAAGCTGTTTATATTTCAATGAACATTAACTGACTGCATAGGTGGAAAATCATGAAGAGAAGCATTTATAATCTTAAATCTTTATGGTATCCCTTATAAAATTATCCATGTAATATTGCCTAGTGTCCTTGAGAAATGACTCACTTCCTTGATGTTTTTGTATGCTATTGTCACACAAATTATATACATGTGAATATGTATATGCATGTAAGAACAATAAAAAGAGGTCATGAATTTAAAAGAATACAAGAAATTGTATATTGCAGGTTCGGTGGGAAGAAAGGGAGGGAGGAAATGTTGTATTTATATTATAACCTCAAAATTAATAAAAAAATGTATATTGTTATCTAACACAAGCTTTATTCACAAGCAGTAGTTCAACATAAAATCCACCTATCCACAATATGTAATATTGGAAGAAACAGGGACAAGTATTTAGAAGAAATATTCTGCATATATATATATATATATATATATATACATTTTTAACATTTATGTAGTGTATAATTTTATCAATTGTATTTAAAATTGTTCCTGATAAGCCCATTCAAATTACTTTCATCTTTATAATCTTTTAATAGTTTTTATTTTATTATTTTATCTTTAATGAAGTGTATAAATAATTAACAGCCACTTTTAATTCAGTGGCTACTTACAGAACGACTGTTCTGTAAGGAATACTCCTATGAATTGAATGTCAAATACAATCCACAAACAATTTTATTCATTATTTTGATACTTGAGGAGTCGTGCCTCTCATTCAAAAGCATGAGATATGTTCTTCTCAATAAACTTACTTTAGTATCCAGAGTTTTCAATCATTGGACTTTGCTTCCTCAGATTATACAGGTAACATGACAATTTCAGTATGCAAACGATTAGTTGAAATATCATGACACAAAAAGTTACCCATTAAATGTTGTGCCATTAAATTTTGAAAAATCTTCCAAACCTAATTTAGATGCCAAAGGATTCAAAAATTACAAGGATGATTTATAATGTGCATTGTAACATTTGTTTTCTCAATAAATTCATGACTGAATTTGCAAGAATAAATTTCATTATTTGTTTTCTTGTTATTTAAATTTAATGAGAAACTTTACAATTCATATTTGAATAATATGTTCACAGAGTTTTTTTTATTATTAATATAGTATATCGATACATTTGGACACTCTACTTTTTCTCAAGTGAGCTAGTTGGATTTTTTTCCTAGACAATGATTTCTGGCTTCTTACTGGAGCTTATTAAGATGAGTCCTAGTGATTAAAGTATTCTATAAAATGTTTCAGATGAACAAAATATATTGAGAATATCATATATATTATGCAAAGCTTTCAATATAATCATTACAAAGATATGAAAAGATAATTGAACATTTCAATTACTTTCTTTGTTACTTAATATAAGACCTAGTTAATGAGATTTTACCATCAAACTTTGTAATTTGTCTTTTATTCAAAACAACTTTTTGACAGTTTTCCATTATCTTTTTCTGAGGTATTTATAGGTTATCATTTTTTGATTACTTCCTTCTATGCATTATATATATAATGTCATATTTATTTTTGGATTAGCATTTTCTTTTTTTTTATATTTCCTAGGAAGTACAGAAACAAATTGATTGGTCCAGCACTGAATTGTTAGAAGAAACATAAAATTATATTCAATTTAAACAAAAATATAGAGAGCATTAAATTCTGCTGCAACTGTAATATTTTCAGCTGTTTAATTTTAGTGTCCATAAATATAGCTCATATGTTAGATAAATTTATTTTCAATTATAGGATTAATAAAAGCTTATAAAGTTTGTCTCAATAGAGTCACCTAAGCACACTTATTAACCAATAATATAAACATAAAATTGAATATATTTTTAAGAAAAATATAAATATTTATGGGTTATAAGCTGTGTTTCTCAACTTTGAGGTCTGTTGAAATTTAATCGGTAAAACTAATATTGTTACTATTCTGGCTCCTTTTCCGTACCTGCAATTTTAGCTCTGCTTAGAGTAGAAAAGAAAGCATTTGGTACTCTTTCATTCCACAATGCATGTCCATGCAGTGAGTTACACATAGCCTATTCAGCAATTTTTCCATCCCAAAGTCTCTCTATATAGTGTGTGTACACATCCTGACTAAGAAAATAATAATCTTTATATAATTTTACTCTAATGGCGTCTGTGTCTTAGCATTAGAGATTTCTAAGGTTTGGGGAGGTAGCCCAGTTTGAAGAGTGCTGGCCTAGAAAGTAGGAAGCCTTGAGTTTGATGGCCAGTATCATATAACCTGGGCATGTGGTACACAGCCATAATAACAGCCACTGGAGTCATAGAAACAGGAGGATGTTAAGTTTAAGATCGTTCTCAGCTGTACAGAGTGTAAAACCTGCCTGGTATATGTGCGGTGTTATAGCTACAAAACCAAATCAAACAATACAATGATTGCATATTTGTATATATGTATATCTGTGTGTGTATACATGTATCCATATACATACATGTATTTATAATTTATCAACCTATCATGTGAACCTCTGTTTTGACAGACAAATATTCATAATTAATTTTATGTGTTTGCACCACATATTATTGGGGGATTTTTTCAGCTGAATCAATCAAAGATTCCATTTTAAAATTAGAAAGTCAACAGTTTGTTAAATTACAATCTTGATGCTATTTTATTTTTTCTTTTTATTTTACTTCATGTGAGTATTTTATTTTTAAATTTACATGTTATGATTGTTTTCATACTTACTTTTTGTCTTATTTTAACAACAATCTTTCTGATATTTTATTGATATATTACCAAAGAGAGTTTTATACAAGAAGTCCATAATTTATATTTTTTCTGTCTAATTTAGTAATTAGATGCATTGAAGCATATAGACATATTTAAACATAAATTAAAACTGTTTTAATTTTTAGGAAGGATACTAAAATATAAATTAACATAAGTCATAAATATATTCATACCAATATTGAAGCAGTAAGACTTTATTTAAAAGGAAATATAGTTTTAGTGTTACATGTAAAAACTGATTGTTTTTTTCAATGCTAAATGATCAACCTAAAAAACATACACACAAATATTGTATATACTGAGTAGATTATATGTGGCAGTATGCATGTTTATACACATAATTACATATATATGTACTATATCAATTAATGAAAAAAAGAGAACATGAATTTGAAGGAGAGTGAGGAATACCATATGGGAAGGTTTGAATGGAAGGAAAGGTAGAAGAGAAGTATAATTATAATCCCAAATAGGGGGGATTTGATACTGAGGATTGACTTTGGGCACTAGCTGATTATCGTTAGATGTTTTGACAGGTGATTTAGGAAGTTATGGGAAAACCCTGAATATCTCTAAGGCAGTCAGCCTGATGTTGGGAATAACATGGTGAGAAAGTGTGTTACAGAATCTCTTACTTGAAAAATGCTCAGGGGTTACTACATTAAGAAGGAGAAAGGATATTTTTCACTCCAGTTCAACAATAATGTGTCTCCTCTTACAGAGAAGCACTTAGAGAAAGCAGTGAGAGTTCAAAGTCATCTGTGATTCAAGCTTCTGCAAGGGCTGCAATTACAGCAAAGCACTCAACGTGCTCAATCAATTAAAGCAGGCTTTGGTGTTTGCAGAAGGACCAGCCTCCCCAGCTCTGTAGGGGACAGTCGCTGCAGCCCTCAGAAGGATATAAAAATGAGAAGTCATCTGTAGCTCTCTTGACCTGAAACCACTTGCTTTAAGAAAACAGAGCACCCAAGAAAGGAAGTAATAAATGCTTCACCAGGAAAGGCTAGTGCCATATACAAGGTAATAGAGGGCACCGCTTATATTTATGTTAAAATACTGATCACTACTGCACACTCTTTTTAGATTATATTGCTTATTCTTTAATACAGAGTTATCATTCCAACATTTTTGTTGATAAACTGAAATCTTTCAAAAATACAGAAGTGTCTATCCAGATACTTAATACAATGTATTGATGAGTACTATCAGATTATTTATCATAAGATTTCAGTATCTATATCAAAACAATTATTATTAATGTAATATATGTAGTAAGTCTTTTTCTGTCCCTACATCCAGCTCTCAAATAATGACATGGAGACCTATTAATTATGAAAGCTTGGTCTTAGCTTAGCCTTATCACACAAATTCTTATAACTTAAATTAACCTGCTTTATTAATCTACATATTACCATGTAACTTTTTTATCTTTATTTAATTTTGTATCTCCTTGGTGTCTCCTCTGTGCTTCAATTAACTCCTCCTACTTCTTCTCTCTGACTAGACCTCCTGCCTAGCTATTGGGTGTTCTGCTCTTTATTAAATCAATCACAGCAATATATCTTCACACAGTGTACAAATATTCCACAACAAACATATTTTCACATTTATGATTTAGAATGTTATTTTAAGGTGTGTTACTTTTGTTTATGCTCGGGAACATTTTTTAATGATGCACAGATGTGTTTGATTAAATAGAATTCACCTGCACTCAAGAGGCTGAGTCAGCACCCAGCTAACAGGAAGTGGTAGGAAGGAGCCAGGTGGAGAAGGGTTTTTGAGGAGGGGTAAGGAAAAGCATGAGGGATTTTGGAGGATGCAAACAGGGAGAGAAGGTGAGCTACTTGCTATTCAGCCTCTCTCAGGAGCAGAATTCCACCCTAATCTTTGAATCTTGAGTTCTTTAGAGGGACAGAGGTTTAGTTAAGTTCCTTTCATATCTTTGCAAGAGTCTTCACCTGAGGGAACAGAATTCTCTCAGGCCTCAGCTCTCTTAGCCTAACAGCTGCTGGTAGCAGCGGTGCTGATTTGGACAGCCATGGCTTAAAAGTTAGCAACAACTAAACAAAATGACAACACATTTACCTATCATTAATTGACTTGGATAGAACATATGTTTTAGAGTAAGTAATTTTGTTTTGATTTATTGTTTTTCATTTTTTTAATTGAATGTGGTGGAATAATTCTCTTGTATACTGTAAATATTTGTCACTCAAATTGCTTTAATAAAATGCTGATTGGCCAGTAGCCACACAGGAAGCATAGGCAGGGTGAGCAGACTAGGAGAATTCTGAGAAGAGGAAGAGTGGAGTCAGGAGTCCAGCCAAATGCAGAGGAAGCAAGATGAGAATGCCTTACTGAGAAAAGGTACCAATCATGTGGCTAAGCATAGATAAGAATTATGGGTTTACTTAAGTGTAAGAGCTAGTTAGTAAAAACCTGAGCTATGGGCCAAGCATTTGTAAGTAATATTAAGCCTCCAAGTCAAGTACTTGGGAAGCAGCTGCCAGGACAGGGAGAAGGGGTTGGGACAGAAAACTTCTACCTACAACTGAAAATAGATTTTTTTTTGTCATACAATATATTTAGATAAAGATTTTCCTTTCCCCAATTCCTTGAAGTTCTTCCCAAATATCTATCTACCCAAAACAACATTCTTTCTTTCTCTCTTGCACTGTAAAACAAATGGATATCTAAACTAAATAAGATAAAGTAAAACCAAAAATGTGTATTTTCCCCTAAAATTCTTTGGGAACTGATGCTTCTCATGTATTTATATGGAAATACCAGCTGTTATCCCAGATCATGGGGACTCTTCTGATTCAGTGCTGACAGGATGGAAGGCATAAAAGTTAATGGACACTAATAAGGAAGAAATACAGGAGACATTAACTATACCTGCTAATTTTGGAAAAAAAAAAAAAAAAACATTAAGACGGAAAAAGAATGCCTTATCAAAGTTTGCCCCTTATAGAGAGGCTTAGGCATACAGGACCCTTTTGTAGGACAAGAGAGACTGTTGTTGGAGAAATACAAGTTAACTCTATGCTAGCAGTTTATGACAAATCACCCTATTTCTGTAAATATGCTGTGTTAAGTTTTGAAAGTATAATTTGTTGCTCTTGAGAATGCGTAACTATGTTTAACACTTTTTAGCTTTGTAAGGACAAGATGTGCCTGGCCAAGCTAGCAAAATGCCGAGGGTTGTTTTGGGTTTAAAGTTATTTTGATGTAAAAGTTGGAGAAAAAAAAAGTGTCTTTTCCAGAGGTTAATCCTGGAGGGTGGGGAAAACCTGCTTGTTTTGAAGAATAAATAAAGACAACTTGAAGTATTTGGGGACAGCCACTTATGTGAAAACTTATCTGGTTGTCGGACAATTCCTTTTTCACACCAACACTCCTTTGCCATCTCATGACCTGACACCAGTTGTGGCAGATCAAATGTGTAACATGCTGGTAACTGTGAATGGCATTAAAAACAATCAAACATTGAGTACTATACATACCATCATTTATAAATCCTCTCATTACTTGTAAAATTAAATTATTTTTAATCAAAAATATATATGCATTAAAAAATGAATTTCTTCATGTTTTTAAATAATACAGGCCACAAAAAAGTACCTAATAGACTTTTACTAATTCCAGAAGAGAATTGGAAGTCTGGTTCCATATAAACAGACACAGGCACACATTTAAAATTTTCATAAACATTTTACTATGTACACTCTACAAACTTAATAGTGACAACAGATCATCTGTCTATAGGAGAGTATAAAAATAGAGTTTCCTATGTTATCAATTCTTCTGAACTATGTAGAATAACATAATACACATTTTTGTATTAAAATGTTGTTAAGTTTTTTGTTCAAATATTTTGAACAAAGTATTTGATTAATTTTCTTGATGTAATATAAGCTTGTTTATAAAGTGTTCTAGAATATTCAGATAATACCTATGTTTTATGTCATATTTCAATGTTTTTCCAATGTATTTTCAAGGTCCCATGATAATAATACAGTTGCTTTTTATCACTGAAAATACAAACTTTCCAAGTAAAAGGTCACAAACATACTTCTAATATTTCCTTCTGATGCTGAGTGCAAAGTTGGTTTCAGAAATAAAATTGCTGATATTAAAGAAGCATCTGCCAGGGCCACTGATTTTAACACATCTCTCTACAGTGGTGTGAGAAGTTCTAAAGTAGTCTATGTCCAGACAATCAGAAACTATTGCTGTACTCTCAAAGAAATGGAGAAGAACTATCCTTACTCTAGTTCTTGACATAGTGAGCATGACACTGGGAAAGAGAAATAGATTGGACTCTACAGTAACTGCAATATCATTTGTTTTCATTTTCCTATCAACCAAGAAAGGCCTTAAAATAGCATCCTTTCTCTCTTTCATATACTGGGAAGTGGTCACACACCAGAATATGAAGAAATATTTTAGGCATAAAGAATTAGAGCCAAAAACATGTTTCACCAAACTTGATTTTCCATTTGTTACCATATTAATAACTAACAATATTTAAATAACCACTGAAAACTGCTAATGGATTGGACTTATGTTCATATGTTTTTTAATAATTTTAATGACAATTATTTAAAGATATTTGAGTTACATGGATTGGAAGCATCATAGGTCATAAGTCAGTTTTGTTGTCAACTGTTAGAAGAAACAAAGAAGAGCAACAACTCTATATTTAAATATATTGAAATCCTGAGCTCCACGAAGGATCAAATGTACTTATATAATTAATATTGTATTGATATGTATACCATCCATAAAGATTTTCTTTCTCCACATTGTCTGTACTGTTGAAATTGTTATTTTCCTCAAGGCCTGTTTCTCTTTAGTTAAATACGTTTTTCACATATTTCTCTACTAATTTATTCAAAACTCTGAATCAAGAAATTGAGACAGATACTAGAAGATGGAAAGAACCCCACACCTTTGTTCATGGATTGGTAGAATTAATACTGTGACAATGACCTTCCTCCTGAAAGCAATATACAGATTCAATGCAATCAAAATAAAAATTCGCATGCCATTTCTTCATGGAAATAGAAAAGGCAATCTACGTATCCATTCAAAACCACAAGGTAACCAATAAAATCCTGAGTAAAATAGAGTGATGCTGGAAGCATTACCACGCCATATCTCAAGATGTATGACAGGGCTCTAATGATTAAAACAAGCACACTCTTTACACGAAACAGACACAGAGACCAGTGGAAGAAAATGCCGGACCTGAACATGAGGCTTTTTACTATAGCTGTCTGATATGTGCCAAAGACCCAAAAAGACACACGGGAGAAAATACAGTATCTTCAAGAAATTGTATGACAAATCCTGGATATCCGCACATAGATAAAGGAAGTTAGACTCCTATGTCTGCCCCTGTGGACAATCTACTCCAAATGTATCAAAGGCTTCAATATGAAACCTGAATCATTACATCTGTAGGAAGAAAATATAGGCAGTCTCCTAAAGATACTGATGATGGACAGGACTATCTAAAGAAGTTATTTTTTTCTTTTTGTTTTCAGGCATTAAGGATATTTGACAAATGGGACCTCCTAAAACTGAAAAGTTTCTGTACAGCATTTGTAAGCATCAATTGAGTGAACAGAAAGCTCACAGGGTAAGAGAGAGAATCTCATTTAGTTATACGTCTGATTAGAGATTAATATCTAAAATAAACAAAGAACTCAGAAATCAAAGAGTCAGAAAAACAAATGAACTAATTAAAGGGAGGCTGTGGATCTGAACTAGAGGACTCAAAAGACGAAACTAAAGCAGCAAAAAATATCTCTAAAAGTGTTCAACATTCCTGTTCATTAGGGGAATGCAAATTAAACTACTTTGAGATTTTACTATGCTGAAGTCAGAAGGTCTAGAATCAAAAAGAAAAAAAAAAACTGAAAAAAAATGCTGGTGAAGATGTGGAGACAGGGGCCTCCTCCTTCTCTCTTGGGAGAACTGAAAACTGGTGAAGCCACTTTGAGAATCAATATAAAGAATTCTCAAAGAAAAAGAGCTATTTATTTTTCTTAGTTAAATTTGCTTAAAGACAATTTCTCATCTGACTATCGCCATCCACTTTAATGTGGACCAGTCATTGTTAGAGGAAGAATATAATGTAATACAGTATATTATAATATAATGAACATACATTTGTGTGTGTACATTTGTGTACATGTACATGCATATACATACATACACATATATAGAAATTAAAGAAAAAGATTCCAAGAATTTGAAAGATAATAAGAGGGTGCATAAAGGTTTTGGAGGGAGGAAAAAGAAGAGAGGAGTGACGTAATTGTATTATAATCTCAAAATATTTTAAAAAATACTTGAAAGAAGAACAGAATAAAATGGAAGGGAAAGATAAGAGATTGCCCAATAATGAATGAAATATATGAACAAAGTAATATGAATATATGGAAGCAAAAAATAAAAAATGAATTAGCAGGAATTAAAAACTGAATCATGAAATAATTGAAGCAAAAAAAATCTGTATTTCTTTTATGCAACATATTCATGTCAAACTGATCGGTAATCAGCCTAGACATTAAAGGTCAAGGTTAACATGCTGAGTCACGGAACTTAAGGCACTAGGGCAAGAGAATTTATTCATATTTTCTCAAGATAAAGATGGGTGCTATGTAGGCTATACAGAAACACCACATATTGGCTTCACAAAAAGCAATTTGTTAACAAAATAACTTCCAATATGATAGAAAGATTACATCATCTTTTCCTCTTAATTTTAATTTAATATATTTGATTTTGTTTCAATTTTCTTTGTTTTAATATACTGCATAAAGGGATGTAAAACACATTTGTTTTGCTATACAGTTTAGAGATGCACAAATGACAGTATAATTGTATGCCAAGATAATTACACATATTCAGTCCTCAATATGACTTCATATAAATATAATTCCTTTTTCATAAACAAGGGTGTAAGTTCCTTCTTAGTTATACAGATTTGCTATTGTAATACCAAGAAGAGAAAAGTTAAGATGTGAAATTTGAATGTAAGTAGTTTTTACATTTTGGAATCAAAGCAGTTAATATACTTACCATTCTATTAATAGCTGCAAGTTACTTAGAAGGAATATGATAGTATATATGAAGATACAAACACATGTGTAAAACTATTTATGATGGAATAAATATATCTGAAACTTTAGGTGAGCCAAAATAGGATTAAATGTGCAGGGGATGTTTTGGAACAAACTCTTTGGGCGATGAAGGAGAATAGGCAAGCACAGATGGAACACTTAAGCAACAAGACAAGTCAGTATCAGTACCATCTCTGGTGTATTTTAGACAGCCCTACAGCGAAGTCATAAACCAGAAACGGGCCTGCAGAACACCTTGCTCCTTATGACTGTGTTGTGTAGATGTTCAGAACAATGCTATCTCAAACCCAGTAGTCAAGGTTCTGCCCCATGAAATGTGTACAGGAGGAATTGTTTGTACTAAGTGTTCTTATTTACATGGGGGGGGGGGGCTCTGCAAACGCTGGAGCCAGCAGAGTAATGATTCATGGGAGGCAAGAAGAAAGTCCAGTTTAGCACGACTCAATGTTCTTTCAAACATCTAGAGTCTGACATCAGGCAGTTTATTTTAAATGTACTTAAGTACAGTTCAATTTAGAAAAAGGTTTCCTGGTGTAATACAATTCATGTGCACAATGAAGCAGAATTACACTGAAACACTTCTTACAGCACATGCCCCTTCTTCCAGGAAGATGGTTTCTAAAGACAGGCTACATGTGTTATCTTAAAGGCCTAGTGGAAGATCTGGTATGTTTTCTGTGGTGATATTGTGTTCCCCAAAATATTGTGCACCCTAATAAACTTATCTGGGGTTAGAGAACAGAACAGCCACTAGATACAGAGGCCAGAAAACGGTGGCACACACGCCTTTAATCCTATCACTTGGGAGGCAGAGATCCATCCGGATCTCTGTGAGTTTAAAGCCACACTGGAAACAGCCAGGCATGGTGACTCACACCTTTAATCCCAGGAAGTGAGCCTTTATTCCCAGGAAGTGATGTCAGAAAGCAGAAAGGTATAAAAGGCGTGAGGACCAGGAACTAGAGCCTGGTTAAGCTTTTAGGCTTTTAGCAGCATTTCAGCTGAGATTCATTCTGGATGAGGACTCAGAGGCTTCCAGTCTGAGGAAACAGGATCAGCTGAGGAATTGGCAAGGTGAGGTGGCTGTGGCTTGTTCTGCTTCTCTGATCTTCCAGCATTCACCCCAATACCTGGCTCCAGGTTTGTTTTTATTAATAAGACCTTCTAAGATTCACGCTACAGGTTTCAGTTGTACCGATAGCATAGAAGACATCTGGACTATTAGCTACCTCTGGTTCTGGTTCTGGGAGGCTGGGAAGCTCTGGGCTGTTCAGATAGTGCAAAGGTCTCTAGTCCACCCTGTAGAAGCTTGGAAGGTTTTAGCCTGACAGACAATGCCATTTGCCATTCCCAATCCCAACCTTTTGAGTGGAAATAGGTTATACTTCTTTTTCTTTGAAAAGACAACCGTATGTGATTAACATTCCTGGTTTCCCTACTTCTATCTGCGAGTGTAAAGACCTTTGTGCTCCCAGCTTTCACAGAAGCTTAGCTTTCATTTCAAGTACATATTTAGCCTATTGATCACTTTTTCTCATTTTCAACAATTAATGTATTTAATTAATTTGATTTTATGTGATTATATGTGATCATTTGATTATATGTGACTATATATACTTGTTTAATTTTTCATCTACTCAATAATAAAATGTTAAATGAATTACTCTATTTTAATTATAATCCACTATGATCACATCCTTTTTGTTATTTTAAATCATTAAAATTAAAGAATGGATAGAGGAGCATTTTCTGTCTTTCTCAAGCAAAATTCCCTTAACATATTAACAAAAGTCCCTTAACAAATCTCCAAGCATTACTTCATGTTTCCTATACATAAAAGTCCCCATAATTCTTTGACTCATTTTCAGCCATATTTTTTTTCCAAAATCTCTTTTATTTTCCCTACATCAGAGTCAAGTTTTGCTTTAGTTTTTATAATGTGGCTCCTTTCTAATCACTATCTCCTTGCAGATATTAACAGATGTTTTCTGTGCTTTCATGGGATCTTTTGATATGTCACTGCTAAACAGTTCATGATAGCCACAGTATTTTATGATTGACCTTTCTTTCTTCTTTGATCTTCATAATGTTGCATTGAAAATAATTTAACACATAGAAAGCAATCCATAAATATTTGTTAACAAATGAACATATGATTAACTTGATAAAATATTTTAATTTTTATAAATGTTTACACATGTCTATTTTGAATAATCTTCAATTATATAAACTATGACCCTGCATCTTTCATGCAAAACATATTAGGAATTTATAAAGGGAATATAATTTACAAAAGCAATTCGACTGAATCATCATGGACATATAGAGAGATTATCAGCATAATGTGTATTGTAACAGTCTCATTCATAGTAAATATGAATATAGGTTAATGACATTTTTAGCTCTGCCGACCAGCGACTATACCCTAGAAATATCCATGTTGTATTAAATCTGCTCTTAATACTGCCACCACACTAGAGGCAGTGAGAACTGGGGGAATAGAGCTGATAAATGAGGCAGACTAAAGTCTCATGAAATAGCCAACTTCATTCAGATCCTCAGACAATTTATACTCTGAGGGTTAAGAAAGATTACCAGAGAAAAATTCTTATGAGTTCATACTGTATACTATCACAAGGCAAAAACATGTTTTTCCATAGATGCATATAAAGGATAGTTTAAACATTCAGTTGAATATCAATAGCAAGGAATATTGACTAATTTGGAGTATACTCACTCCTATCTGCTAAACCTGAGAGGTGCGCAAGAAACACATTCCAAGAGTCAGAGTAACTCCATGATTTGAAGAAACTGAGGTCATAAGATCAGTGTCTTGTTTTCTTGGAATATTATCAGAAGCACTCAGAATTCTCCTCACACAACTCCTGGATCATTTTCTGACAAATATAAGGAATAAAAACCCAGACTTTTTCAGTCTTCTTTTTTCCTTTATTGGTTACTTTCATTATTATTTTCATCTACTTGGACTGCCAAATACAATAAGTTATTTCATTTCACTGCCAAGCTATTCATCTGTACTGGAGTGAGAAACATGGAGCACTAATTTCTTGAAAGTCCAACTGCATTGTCAAATTGTGGAGATGATTGCCAAAGTCACATTGTGATCAAACATGTTTTTACCAAGGAACTGCTATAGACATGCATTTGTTTTCACAAAATATTTGTTTCACAGACTTCAAAAGGACATTTAACATATCTCAGAGGGTTATAATATCACCCAAACTATTTTCCTCTGTAATATCTGCACAGAAAATCTTATTTTGCCATGAGTACTCTTGAGTAAAATCTTATTTTGAGGTATGCGAGACTGGAATTGGCTCAAGACACTTGATACAAAAGTAACAAGAGCAAACACTGCTCCTTGCAGGAAATAAAGCCTCACAGTGCTAGAAAATGGCAGACCACGACACAGGAATCAGTGAAAATAAATACCCCCTAGAGGGAAGTAAAACAATTGTATATGAGAAAACAGAAAATAAAGCAGGAAATCCAACACAGTACACAGAATTGAAAATAGACAACATATCAATGCAGTGATTACTTTCCGGGTCAGTCTCAGATCACATTAGTGTCATCTCTACAGGAGTTTCAGCTTTTAATATGGCCATGGAGAAAACTAAAAGCAAAAGACGATCACTTAGATACTAAATATCTAGACATAATTTAATTTAATAAGAGAAGCTAATGTTTAGGTAACAATTAAACAGAAAAAGGACTTAGGCTAATAAGTATTTTCTTTAGAAGTTGAAATAGGAGTACAAGAATTTCTATGCTTGGGGAGGCACATCCAGTAGAAGCAAGTCTAAGCCCTTCCTCCTGCCTCAGGGCTGCACAAGGTGTCCCATTATAGGTAGTGGGCTCCAAAAAGTCTGCTCATGCACAGGGATGGATTCTGATCCTACTGCCAGGGGGCCCCCAAGCAGATCAAGCTACATAGTTGTCTTGCTCAAAGTGCCTAGTCCAGTCCCATGTAGGCTCCACAGCCTTTGATCCAACTTTCATGAGTTCCCTCTAGTTTTGTTTGGTTGTCCCTGCAGGTTTCCCACTGATGCACTTGCTCATAGAATCCCTCTTCTCTCTCTTTGACTGGACTCTGTCTAGTCATTGGCTGTGGATCTCTGCATCTGCTTCTATCAGTCATTGGAGGAAACTTCTGTGATAACAGTTAGGGTATTCACCAGTTTGATTTCTGGGGCAAACCAGTTTCTGTTCAGGCCTCCTCCCCACTATTGCTAGTTGTCCAGGCTGGGGTCATCCTTGGGGATTCCTGGCAACTTCCCTAACACCGTGTTTCTCTCTATCCCCATGATGTCTCTCTCTATTATGGTATCTCTTTCATTGCTATTCCTCCCTTCCTTCCTGTTCCAGCTCAACCATCCCATTCCCTTATGCTCTCATCCCCTATCCCCTACCCTCCATTGCCTACTGCTCCTCCCCAGTTTACTTGCCTTCTTGTGTGTGGGAGTGGGGCGTTGATAGGGGGAGGCTGGGGGAGGCAGGAGGAGGGAGGAGGGAAGAGGAGGATCTTTGAATGGTGTGTAAAATGAATGAAAAAATTTCTTAATATAAAAAAGAATTTCTATGCTTTTAAAAGTCGTAATTACCTTGGTATGAAAATTTACTCTGAATTTTAATATTATTGAAAATACAGTCTTATTTAGTTGAATGTATTGTGTTAAATAATTAATGTAATTTTGTATTTTTTAAAAAAATGTAGACAATTTTTTATGAGTCAATGTAGTATACAACCTGTCATATTCTTAGGCATTGTGGTTATCTGAATAGAAATTACCCCCATAGGCTCACATATTTGAATGTTTGGTCATTTGGGGGTGGCACTATTATGAGGTGTGTCCTTATTGGAATGGGTGTGGCCTTGTTGGAGGAAGTATTACTGGGGGTGGGCTTTGGGGTTTCAAATGCTCAAGCCAGACCCGGTGTCTCTTTCTCAGTTCCTGCTACCTACAGCTTTACATGTAAAACTCTCAGCTACCTCTCCAGTACCATGTCTGCCTGTGTGACCCCATGCTTACTGCCATGATAACAATGGAATAAATCTCTGAACTCTAAGCCAGCCCCAATTAAATGCTTTTATTTATTCAAGTTGCCATGGTCATGCTGTCTCTTCACATCATTAGAAACCCTGAGACAGGCATAGTTAGTCATTTTGTGAATATCTTCTCCACGGTAATGTCCAAAGTTGCTTTTAAATCAGATTATCTGAAGAATAATGAGGACTGTGAATATTTATCCCATATAAATCAAGTCTGCTGTTTGTTGATCTTAGAAAAAATAAGAAATATGGAATATGTTCATTATTCTAAAATGTCAGATTCATGCTTTAAGAAATGCCTCCTGATGATGAGACCTACCTATCAACTTTTATGACATAGCTAATAATACTCTCAATTAGGAGCTCAGTCCTGTGAGACTGCTGTGGCCAATGATGCCCTTCACTCATTAACCAGAAAGACTTAGAATGGTGATGTGGCTACTACTTCAGAATATGAAGAAGCATCTGTGGGTCAGCAGAAGCTTGATTGTACAGGATGGCAGAGTCTTAGAGCCATTGATCCTCAAATTAGGAATTAGTAAGAAACATCTCCAAAGATAACTGGAAATGCAGATTCCAAAGCATTTCCTCTACTTTCTCTGAGTTATAGTGTGGATCTGTCCTAGTTAGCTTCAGCTATGATATTCATACAGTCCAGATTTGGCTGAGGCAATTTTATTGGAAGAATTGCCTTTAATAGATGGGTCTTCAGCCATGTGTGTGAGAAATTATCTTCACTGATGATTGACTTGGGATGACCCAGCCCCTTGTGGGTTGAACCATCCTTAGGCAGGTGACCATGGATGCATAAGAAAGCTAAAAGTATGAACTAGAAAGTAAGCCAGTAAGCACCAATCCTCCATGATTTCCCCTTCAGATGCTTGCCTTGTATTCCTTCCATTATTTTCCTCAGTAGTGAGCTGTCACCCTAAAGTGTAAGCTGAAAGGAAAAAAAAAAAAAATGTTCCTCTCAAGTATTTTGTTGTTGGAGTGCTTTGTCACAGCAACAGAAAAGCAAACTACAATGGCCATTGGAACCAGGAAAGCAAGATGTTGCTGTGATAGAACTGATCATGCTGCTTCGGGCAAAGATTTGGAAGCATGTCAATCATTTAGATTTGTTTTAAATTTTGCCGATCATTCTTTTTGTTTTCTTGTCCTTTTAAAAACATTTATTCATTTCTCACTCAATACATCGCAAACACAGCCTCTTTTCCCTTTACTTCTCTGAGCTCCACCCCAGCAGATCCATGGCTCCTCTGTTCCTCCCCACTCCACTGAAGAGGAGGAAGGAAAGACGGTAGGAGTGAGAAGGGTAGATGACACCAAGAGAACATGGCCCACAGAATCAACTAAGCATGGCTCATAGGGGCTCACAGAGACTGAAGTAACAAGCACTAGGGTCTGCACTAGGAACTTTGTATATACAAAGCCTGTGGTTGTTTAGCTTGGGGATTCTGTGGGCCTCCTAACAGTCTGAGTGGGGGTATACCTGACTCTTTTGCCTGCTCATGGATCCTTTCCCTCCTATTGGATTGCCTCTCCAGCATTTAAAATTTTAGGCTGTGGAAAATTTCAGCACTGAAAGCACAATGAGCTATTGGTGAGGAAGCATAGAAGATGAGAATGTAAAAAGAAACACACATGTGAAGGATGGGCTTGTGAATTTTCACTGAGAAGCAAAGTTTCTATAATTGTTCTTCATATGGAATTCTGTACTAAGAATCTGTTGAAGTACAAGCTTTGTTTTATTGTTCAAATAAATAGATGGATGCAGGCACACTGGCATTGAAATATCAGCTATAATTGTAAAAGATCAGCATTTTAGAGGTAAAAAGTTCTGGGAACTTTTGCTTGGTGTCAACTCAGGGAATCTGTCATCAAAGGGAGTCAAGGCTAAAAATTGAAATGGTGACAGAACTAGGGAAGTAATATGTAAGAGTCTTCCAACAGTTGAGGCATGGTTGGAGGCCTTGAAGAGCAGGCCTGAGAGAACATTGGTAAAGATGAAGCTTCAGTCACTCTCGATCTTCCAGGACCAGAAGGGTCATACAAGAAGTTTTGGCTTGTCACTATATAGATGAAGAGAGGGCAAGGGATTCCATCAGTGAAGGTTCAGCCTCAATGGCATTAGAGATCCCAAAATAATGATGCCCACCAAGGGAAAAGGCAGATTGATGACTTCATCCTGAGCATATATGAGAAGGTATGTGTGCTGTGGGTTACAGTGGTGGAAAGATGGTATTGCCCATTCATTTCAGAACCACAAGATCATGTAGGAGACCCCAGTGTTGAAAATGGAACTATGCTGTTGAATTTGGCTTCTCTTATGTATAATTACCTAAAGCCCTGTTTTATCCTTTTGGAGATAAGAAATATTAGTCTTGGTTTTCATTTCACAAGAATTCACAGTTCAGAGATTTTGGAGTTTTAAAGAGGCCATGGATCTGAGTTTAAAACCAACTACTGTTGTTTTACTAAACCAGCATAATACATAACTGCATTGTACGCACCCATTCTTATATTTACAGAGAAGTGTAACTCTTAGCACTCATCAGTGAGCCATCTCTTTACAGAAGATAGAAATTGTTGCAGAAAGGCATACCTGGTCAAAATGCAGAGAACAGCTGATCATGGAGTTCTCAGTCCCAATGAATACATCTACACCATGACTCATGTACCTAGGGTCAAGGAACATGGCAGAAGAGAAGGTGGGAATACTGTCAGAGCCAGAGGGGGAAAAAAAACTGGGACCGTGTCTCCTAGATATGACAAGGAAGCTATATCAACAATTCCTCAATGATACCTCAATATTGTGGTTGCATAAACAATACCTGATCAATGACAACATCAGTAAATATCTTGTTTTCTATACGGTTTCTATTGTTTTCATTAAACATCATTACCAAAGGGAACTTGGGGAGAAAAGGGTTTATTTCAGCTCATAGTTCTCAGTTCTGTCACTAAGAGAATTCAGGCCATCAATTCACACAGGGCACAACCCTGAAGACAGAAGTTTATGCAGGGCCTATGGAGGTGTACTGCTTACTTCTTTGTTCAGCCTGCTTTCTTTCTTTTTCTTTTCTTTTTTTTTTTGTTTTTTGTTTTTTGAAACAGGGTTTCTCTGTGTAGCTTTGGAGCCTTTCCTGGAACTCACTCTGTAGCCCAGGCTGGCCTCAAACTCATATAGATTCTCCTGCCTCTGCCTCCTGAGTGCTGGGATTAAAGGCTTGCACCACCACTACCCAGCTACCCTGCTTTCTTATGGCACCCAGGAACTCCAACCTAGGAGTAGCACCCACATCAATCATCAGTCAAGAAACCACACCAGACACTTGTCCACAGGCCAATTTGTTGGGGGGCCTTTTTCTCAACTGAGCTTCTCTCTTCCCAAATGACTCTCTGTGTCAATTTGACATAAATAAGCCAGTACCATTAACTCTTTGTAAGTTTGACACACAAACACATCACTATTAAACCAGAACCTCTTTTCTCTTGTTCTCCCCGGGTGTCATATAATTATTTTTATGACAGCATAAAACTTCTTATCTTTTAAAAGCCCAATAGTCTTGAAAAATTCAAACATGTTAAAAGTTCAGTCTGTTTAAAATTGCCAAATACTTTAAAAGTTCAAAGTCTCTTTAAAATATCCAGTCTCTTTAAAACTCCAAAGTCACTCTAAAAATGCAAATTTTCTCTAAAATATCTGACTTCAGATATTTCATATTAGCCAAGGTTCTCAAGAGGAACAGGACTGATAAAATTAATCTATATCTACCTGTCTGTATGTCTGTCTGTCTACCTGTCTATCTATCTACCAGCAATACCTTGACCAACTTCCCCATCTCAGATAGTGTGTTCGCAAAATGCATGCTAAGCTATGTTGGAGTCTGAATTAAATGAAATAAATATGTTAGTGAGAATATTCAGGGACATTTCTACTAGGTTAGCTATTACTTAACATTGTGCTGTTTTTAAAGTCAAATTTAAAATACTGTTTCTATAAGTTCCATGTGGATGGTACTTGTCACGATGTAGAAACTGGATAACTTTTATTATCAGGTTATGCCAGGGAAGCTCCTGCATGATGAGACTATGCTATTTTATTCTATAAAATCTGTTCATGTAATAGCAACAGATAAATAAGAAAGCCTGTTATGCCAAATTTAGAAAGAGGATATATGTGGAAATACAAAGGAAACTCCCTTACAGAGAAATAGAAATATTTAGGCTCCCATATCCCTGTAGGCAATGAGGTTTTCATAATTCTCCTTTCCCTTCTTCCTTCCTCTGTTATAGATTTTCTGATGATCAACACATGGACTACTCTATCCCCAATCTTATACAGGGGCTGAACTTTCAGTGTATTTTTCTTGACTACAGTAAAAAAATATATATATATATATAATATATATATAATATATATATAGTACATATATATAATAAAATAAATAGATTTAATTTCTAAAATCCAGTTATTTTCCTAGCATGACCTTATTCTCCTTTCCTCTTTGGATTATAGTTGATATTTAGATTATTATTTATTTTGGTGTTTTGGGTTTCTCCTATAATTTACTGTGCTCTTACTACTTAAAAGTAACCATATTATCATGTGACATTCTTAGCATTAAATATGCTCTACCACTAGAAAAGTTAACAACCCCCAGCAATATTAGCATGCTTACATTTCTCCTTAACAAAATAAAAGGCACTGACCAGCAACCTTTCCCACACCATTATTTATCTATTTTTTGCTTACGGAATAATTTCTTGCAATTGTAAAGAAAAAGGCAGATTCTTTTGTCTCACTTATCTTTGTGACATTTACCGAATCATTTTAATTAGCTTTTATTGGATTTGATGTCAAAATGCTCTGGTTACTTTGAAATGTCAAATTTTAAAATGCTGACATTTTCTTGGAAAGAGCAAGGACCTGAATGGGTTAATTATGGAGGACTGGTCATTCAGATATTTCCTTTTAAAGGGGAGTTCAATTTGCTGATAAGACTGTTGTCCCTGAAGGCAGCACTGGAGTTTTGTTTGTTTGTTTTTTTGCTAACTATGGAGTTACTGTCAATATGAAGCAACCATCCACAGTTCTTTCTTGTCCTGCGAGATGATCAGTTACATTTTATCTTTTGGTTCAATTTGTTGAAGCTAAACAGGTTTGTCCATTATACTGATTCCAAGGTTTCTAATGCTAAGAATTTGTCAAAATATATTTGACTATTATATTAGTTACTCTTCTGTTGCTATGATAAAATATCATGACCAAACGCAATTGAGGGAGACAATTTATTTTGACTTGCAGTTCCAAGAGGATTCAGTCCCTCATACTGGGAAAAGCATGGCAATAGGCAGGAAACCTGGGGGAGGCAATACTAGGAAACTGACCTCATTTACACCCACTCACTGGTAGCAGAGAAAAAGAGAAACCAAGTAATGAGGTAAGGCTATAAACCTTCAAAGCAGCTCTATTGATACACAGTTTCCATCTTCTATAGGCTCCATAATCTTTCCAAAGGGCAACACCAACTCAAGATCAAGCATTTAGATACATCACCCTATGGGGCCATTACTTTTCATCCAAACCTCCATAAGTGTTTATAATGATTTTAAAAAGGACATAGTAGGCCCTAAAAAGATACTTCCTGATTTAATTCAGAATTTTAAAAAAATGACATGGAAATAATTTTAAGGCAGTCTTATTTCAGTCAAACTGTGAGAAACAGCTGCAGTTATTTACATGGTTTGATTTTATAGTTTTTTTCTGTGCATATATATAATATTATATATATAATATTATATATATATATATATATATATGGAGTCATGTACGCCACAGCATACATGTAGAAGTCAGAAGAGCACTTGCCAGAGTTATTCTTCCCTTCACCTGTGGTTTCATGGGACCAAATAAGCTTTACAAAGGATACCTTTATTACTGAACCCTTTTACCAGTCCCAATGATGAAGTTGAAAACACTTATTGAAAATAGTTCTTAAAAGCATTGAAATTTTACATAAGTGAAGCCAGTTAAAATTTGCTACATTAGATAAGGTTGAGGAATAACTCACATAACAATTGAAGGTTAAGAACTTAGAGACTATGAAAACAGGGGAAGATATTTTAAAACCCTAGGAATAGGACAAAACACCTTGTTGCTATGACTGGAATAAAACAGACAGCATGTATGTTTCATGAATTCTTAAACATCAGTGTATTTAGAAGTAAGTGTTGTGTTGACATATTTATATGCTCAATGTAGTTTATATTACATAAAATGAATAAAATGACTTGGTTTAGCTTTTTCTAATGAAAATTTGAGCATTTACAACATCAATATTGAATATGATAATTTGTTCTGCAGTATATTTTTATTATTTAGGAGAAAATTCACAGTTCGCTCTTTAGAGTATTTATAAAATTAAGATATGCTCACAGCAAACTCCTAAAATAATAGAGATATGGGTCAAATTAAATCAACATTGACTCTTCATTGTAATGAGAATACATAAGTAAAGATAATTTTATCCATCTTGCTCTTATTTATTATGTAAATATGCACATATATATACATATATATATATGTATTACATACATATATATATATGTATATGATTCATGTCATTTTCATTGCCTGATACCTAGCAAAGAAAAGGACCTTTTTTTTCAATAACCACTAATCTCATTTAGCCTTTTGGACATAAAAACATTTGGTTTTTGTTCAAGGTGAATTTGCTAAGTGGCAGGATGGATGCTATATTACATGGTCCAGTGCTCCTGATAGGCAAGTGGTATACACACCCTCACCACCTCCATGTGATGAATGATGGAGCACACGACTATGAAATAGTGGTCCAGTAACAAGTCTGAGACACTTCTAGTATAATAGTAGAATTATTATAATTGAATGTAGCTTATAACCTTTGCTCTGAATACTAATTTAAATGTAATCAGAAGTGTGTAGAGCTTTGATTTCTAAAACTGCCAACAAGTAAAACCTAGCTGATTTTCAGTCATTGTATTTTCAAACCAGCTGTGCTTCAGGGAAATTATTTTATATCCCTGCTGAGCTATAATGAAATGATTTTTTCACGTGGTTTGAAACTCACACAGATCTTCATGAAATAGAATGTGAAGAAAAATACATGAAGTGTCAACTGTGGGAACTAGTGTGAACACACACACACACACACACACACACACACACATATATATATATATATATATATATATATATATATATATATATATCTTCCTACTTAGAGTTAACAAAATCAGCAGGCTTCACAAATCTATAATTCCAGCAAGATTGCAGCAGTAGTTAATCTTGCAGACTACGTGAGAACAGTTGAGCATCACAGAAATAGTGATGGGCTGTTACTAGTTGTGTTCGATGGTGAAGTGCTGACAATGAATTTATTAGGATACCACTATTGATGAGAAATGTTGCTAAAATCATCATGAATCACAACTTCAGAGTCAATTTTGCTTTCCTTTACAACCTATTATGTATTAGATGTTTCTTAACCTACCAAATTAAGAACTATTTAGGATTAACTGTAGTTTTTACATTCCATGTGTTATTAATAGACAAACCCTATGTGTGAGACTTTGCTGGACGGCTACTCACAACACCAGGGAGGCTACCTGGAAAACAGGACCCCAAGAAAGACATGGGGATCGCCCAATGACGGAGAAATGGGTGAGATCTACACGAACAGTCTGGACGTGAGTGGGGGTAATGAGGGGCGAGGGGCGAGGGAAAGAGAGCTTGGGGGAGCGGGAGATCCCAGCTGGATCAAGAACAGAGAGGGAACACAAGGAATGTTCATGGTAAATGAAGACCACATGAGAATAGGAGGAAGCAGAGTGCTAGAGAGGCCCACAGAAATCCACAAAGATGCCCCACAATAACTGCTGGCAATAGTCGAGAAATAGCCCGATCTGACCTACCCTGGTGATAAGATGGCCAAACACCCTAATTGTCGTGCTAGAAACCCCATCCAGTGACTGAGAGAGCTGGATGCAGATATCCACGGTCAGGCCCCGGGTGGAGCTCCGGGAGTCCAATTGGCGAGAAGGAGGAGGGTTTCTGTGAGCAAGAGTTAGTGGGACCAGGGATGGATGGAATACAGGGACGAGTGGCCAAACGAATGGAAACACATGAACTGTGAACCAATGGCTGAGGGGCCCCCAACTGGATCAGGCCCTCTGAATGGGTGAGACAGTTGATTGGCTTGATCTGTTTGGGAGGCATCCAGGCAGTTGGACCGGTCCTGTGCTCAGTGCATGAATTGGCTGTTTGAAACCTGGGGCTTGGTAGAGACACTTGGCTCAACCTGGGAGGAGGGGAATGGACCTGCCTGGGCTGAGTCCACCGGGTTGATCTCAATCCTTGGGGGAGTCTTTGCCCTGGAGGGGATGGAAGTGGGGGGTGGAACGGGGGGG
>CABHPP010137100.1:2620-35885 GCA_902168425.1 Peromyscus attwateri | reverse complement strand
CTGATATGTAAAGTTGAATTATATTGTAAAATAAAATAAAATAAATTTAAAAAAAAGAATGTAAGGAAAAAAAAGAAGTAAAAAAAAATTTTTTAAAGGTGTGGGCAGAAGAAACCAAGATATCATGTACATAAAGATCATATCAAATTCTTTTGTGGATTATTCAGTTGGTAAATAGTCATTTTGTCAGTTATAGATCAAGATAAACTTAATGCAACAGAAACTAAAGAGCCACATCAATATTCATTGTGACTGAGGTATGGGGTAGGAGAGAGAGAGAAATGATTCTCAGAAAAAATGATAAAAAAATTGATAAATTATTAAACAAACCAAGCAAAGCATAAGAGAGAGAAAAACTGAATCAATAAAATCAAGACAAATTAATGATATGATGCAATAGCATAATTGACAATAGTTTGAATATATGTATATGTACATATATTCAATATGTATACAGTTATATATAGAGAGAGACTGTAGTACTGTAAATAATTTGGAAACTTAGATCACATGACATAAGACCTTCAACCAGAAGTACATAAATGACCAAATTAGGTGTGCAATAAACAATGATACTGAAACAATCATCAAGAGAGTTAAAAAAAAAAAAAGATTGGGGAAATAAAATAAAGTCCCATCCCAGGACCAGATGGAATCACTAGTTTCTATTAGAACTTTGAAGAAGAAATGATACTATTATTTGTCAATCCATAAAACAAAATAGAATCAACTCCTCTTCATTCATTAAACAAAACAAGTATCATAATTATACCTGGACTGTGTCACACTACAAAATACCATAGAATTACATCCTTTATTAAAAAAATAAAAACTTGCGGTGGCACACGCCTTTAATCCCAGCACTTGGGAGGCAGAGCCAGGCGGATCTCTGTGAGTTCGAGGCCAGCCTGGGCTACCGAGTTCCAGGAAAGGCACAAAGCTACATAGAGAAACCCTGTCTTGAAAAACCAAAAAAAAAAAAATTACAAAAAATAAAATAAAATGAAAACTCACTGGGCAGTGGTAGTGCATGCCTTTAATCCCAGCACTTGGGAGGGAGAGGCTAGAGGATCTCTGTGAGTTCAAGGCCAGCCTGGGCTACAGAGTGAGATCCAGGAAAGGTGCCAAAGCTACACAGAGAAACCCTGTCTCGAAAAAATAATAAGAATGAAAATAAAAACTCTTGCAAATGGAGTTCAACAACACATTAAAAAGATTACACATTATTAGGGTCAGACTTAATGCTAAGAAACTAGTAGTGGTTGACAGCTGTTGAGAGAGGAAGAGTCTGGCTAAATTTTGCTTGGGTGGACCATGCTTCAGGGAAGGCCACACACCCAAGAGTCTATGGGCAGTACAAACTGTACAGGGTAGCTTTTAAAAAGAAGAGAGGATAGACATTTAGGTGGATATGGAAAGGGGAGCTGGATCTAGAAGAGATTAAGGAGGACAAATATGATAAAATATATTTTATGCAATTTTCAAGAATAAATACAAAATTTAGGGAAAATGTATAAGAAAAACTTTAAAGATCACACTTAAAAAGGCAATAGGTTTCATACTAGGAATGTATGTGTGTTAGTTACTATTCTGTTGTGATTAAAAACACTATAACAAAGGAAACTAAGAAGGAAGGGTTCATTGGGCTCAGAGTTCCAGAGGGACAAGAGTCTGTCATGGTAGGGAAACATATCATCAGGCAGAAGTGGCACCAAGAACAGGATGCCTAGAGTTCATATCTAGAAGTGATAGGAGGCAATTCATCCCAAAGCACTCCCCAACATGGTTCTCCAGCAAGCCCAAACCTCCTAAACACTTACAGTGTCACCACAAAGAGAGCAGGAATTCAAAATTGAATCTCCTGGGGACATTCTTACATTAATTAATGCCCATAGGGAATGGAATACACATGAGTCAATAAATCATGCTGTCAATTAATAAAATGAAGACAAACTCACGTCATTATTTTAACACATACAGAAATAGTATTTGGAAAACTTCAAAATCTCTTTTTATAATGAGAATCAAGGTTGGGACTATCCATCATTTTTGAACACAATGAAAATTGGATAAAATAAATGAAAATAATTTTCTCTAATATGAATAATGACACAGAGGCAGCTTCTCTTCCCAGATGGGGATTCATATGGGAAATGAAGTAGTTACTTTATCACTTTTTCCAAACCACAATCCCATATGTAAAGACTCCATCATAGACTCCATCAGTAGTCACTTAGGTCTGACAAGAACTTTTAGGAAAGTATCAGACTGCAAAGTCAACCAACAAGAATCAGAGACATTGCTGTGCTACAGTAAAAAAAAGAAAAAAGAAAAAAATGCACAAAAATCTAAGTCAGCAGAACAATTGTATTCCATGAGCTAAAATCCCAAACACATAAGAAGCTGAGGCATACTCTTAACCAATGCCATCTAAGAATTTCAAATTAAAGTTGTAAAAGTGAGAAAGGAGAAGACATTAAAGTCTGAAAGAAATCCCATATTCAAAGAGTGGCAGACATATGTTATTTTAAAGGGTGTTTTAATCAAATTTATAAATTACCATTGAAATCTTTATCAAAATCTTACTAGAAGTCTTCAGATAAACAGCAAAACATCATAAATTTCAGCTATACATGCAAAATACTAAGAAAAAATCAACACTAGAATTGTGATAATCTGTGACTTCTAATGATAATCCAAAGCAATATAAAGCTGCTATTAACACCAGCAAAGTGGAACAAACCAATGGGATAGATACAAGACTGCAAAATAAGCTTATGCAGATTCAATAATCTTATATTTTTTAATTTATTGCATTTGTTTACTCTGTGTGTGTGTGTGTGTGTGTGTGTGTGTGTGTGTGTGTGTGTGTGTATGTGTGTACCAAGGTACACATATACAAGTGATGGATCAGATGATTATCTGAGCCAAACATTCCCTGTCTTCAAGACTTTGACTGATCTATTCACATTGTAGTCTCAGCTTTGCTTGTTAACTGTTAAATTCCCTCATTGAAATAGGTGCCGGTCATGCAGTTCTCCTCTGAGCATCCAGTGTTCCACTTAAGTCAGCTGTGCAATTCTGCCCTACATCTTATAGGCCTTTGTGGTTTCAGGATGCTAGAGCATTTAGATGGGGACAAACTAGGGGTGAGAATTCTATCTGCACCACTGAAGTCATCCTTCCTGCTTCGTTAAGACATCCAATGTTAACTTTTGGAATAGAAGGAAGATTCTCATTTGAGGGAGGTCCTTTTGTGGCACAACTTATAAATCCTGTAACTGCCTTCCTATGCTCTGTAAGTAAAGTCAACAGACAAACTGTTGCTGCCAGAGTGAATTTTGATGGCATCTTACGTTTTTGTTTCATCAGGACCTGAGGTAAGAGAGAATATATTGTGTCCTTCCCAGGGAGGAATTTTAAAGACGGTAGGTCAAACAACAAGTTGTAGAGTCAATACTCTCTATCTACAATATAAAACAAAATGGGAATAAAACTTGAGTCATCAGATTTGAAGGCAAACATCTTTATCCACTGAACCATCTCTTGTTTTTCATAATTATAATTCACTTCGTGTAATTATAAAGACCACGGATTTGTGTTAGTATTTTGGTCAAAATTATCACAGTAAAACTCATCATTTTGTATAATTAACATATACTAATTTAAAAACTTGGCCATACATAGAACTTCAGGCTTTTTCCATATAATAAAAACCTGTAACTTTCACCATTTATTGGAGCCTTGCACCTGTTCCTAGACAGCTAAAAGTTCTAGAGAAGAACCAACAAATATTTATCTGCCAAATGGGCATACTATTATACTGACATCTAGTAACTTACACTCACACTCTTAGATTAGTGCATCGCTAAATGTTTATCACAGAAGATTCTTTGTGCAGAAGTAGACCTAAACAGAGACCCACAACAGGCCAAGTTCAGAGAATAAGACACCGAAGAATGTTCAGCCCTAAGAGGGAAATCTACATTATACCTTTCCCAAGGCTTAAGGATCACTAAAGAAGGGGCAGTATAAAGACTGAAAGAGCCAGAGGAGGGAGGGTAATTATAAAGAAACTCTTTTTTTGATAAGCAGGGCATTAATAGAAGCTACAGAGCCATTCATGGAAATTAAATAGCTCACTACTGAATGATAATTGAGCCTAGGAAGAATTCAAGATACACACACACACACACACACACACACACACACACACACACACACACAGAGATAGATATAGACAGATAGATAGATAGATAGATAGATAGATAGATAGATAGATAGATCTCCTAGAGTTCATGGAAATGAAAATATACCATAATGAAATGGGACTTAATGTATGCAGTCCTAACAAGAGCATTTAGACCACTAAACAACTGCATTAAAAACTAGGTATTTCAAATTAATAACATAAGGATATCCTTGAAGGCTTTGGGAAAACAAGAGGAATCAGCATCCCATAAAAGTAGACAAAAACATAACAGAGATCAGAGCCAAAATTGATGAAAAAGCCCCAAAAATTAAAATTTAAATTTAAAAAACCACAAAGAGTTAATGAAACAAAACATGGATCTTTGAATAGATTAACAAGATTTACAAACCTTTAGCTAAATTCACAAAAAGGAAAAGACAGGCAACACAGATTAATGAAATAAGAGACAAAAGGGAGACACTTGCAATGTGATTTTTTTAACAGCTTGAAGTCTTTCTAACTATAATTATATTTGCCTTTAAAAGGTTAACACTATAGCAAATAATTAAATTGTCAAAATTAAAACACCCCAAGGACAGAACTATTTGTTGTTTCTGGGTCTTAATTTTGCTCTCACTGTTTAATAAATTGTATGTGCCACTCCTATAATAATGACTAGTATTTCTGAGTTCTTATTTAAACCTTATATATGAATTATTAAGGTCATCTGGTAATTTATGTGGTCCATATCCTATTATCCACATATTTTCACAGGAAGTACCTGACTTACCAGGAATAACACTTTTAAAGAAAACCTACTCTCCCTCTCCCAGCATCTGTCAGTTGTTAACAGCTCCATGGATAGGGTAGGGATTCCAGGCCCACATCTTATCTCCATGCTGGCATCTTTTCCTCATTAGGCTTGCACAGGACTTGTCACTACTGTTTTGAATTGATTCATTCATCTGCCCTATTTTTGTGTCAGAGACAAGAGTTATCTCCCATAATGAAGTAAAAGTGTACATTTAAAAAAACTGTACTAAAAACTAGAAAAAGATGCTCTGCATGTGAAGAAACTTAGGGGGAAAATGGCAAAGGGAATCAGGACCTGAAAGAGCTACCAATAACTGACAGTCTGACACACAATGCTTAATGGCATACAGACGAATCACACAGAGGTCTAACCTTGACTCTATCACTTATTTGTACAGTGTTTTTGGAGAAAACAGCTAAGCATTTAGTGGTCAGTCTCTATCTCTATAACAGACATAATAACATGAGTACTGAGTTAATAGTGCTGGAGTACATAGAATAGTGCATATTCTGAATATAACTGATTATTAATACAAATACTTGTTCAACACTTAACAGGATCTTTTAATGTTATTATCCTCTCTCCTATCTCTTTGTATTATTCATATTTGTTTGTAGAATGGCTGTCTATGAATTTTTAAGTATGTAATTTGGTTTATTAGTTTAGTTTTCCAGTGCAATGATAAACATAATCAAAAGCAACTTGGGAATGGGAAAGAGCATAATGCAAAAAATCTTCCAATGTTATAGTCATAGTCTGCCACTAAGGGAATTCAGGGCAGGAACTTGAGGCAAGAACTGAAGCAAAAGCCATGAACAAATGCTCTTTACAGGCTTACTTCATCTGGCTTATTCAGCTAACCTTTGTACAAAGCTCAGATCCACCTTAATAGGGATGGTGCCATTCAGAGTCAAGTGGGCCTTCCCTCAAGACTCACTAATCAAGACAATATTCTGTTGTGTGACCTCAGGCCTATTTTATGGTGGCAACTCCACAATTGTGATTCCTGCTTCCTAGTTTGTGTCATGTTGACAGCAACTATTAATCAGTACCTTGGACATGCATGCACATATTAGCATTCCATAAAGACAGATCGATGTCCCTATTATGGTTTAAATTTGTAATGTACTCCAGACTCTCATATATTGAATACATATTGATTGGCCTATGGTGCTGTTTCTAGAGTGAGTGAAACATATAGATGGTATGGCCATGTTGGCTGTGGGTCACTAAAAGCAGGTTATAGCCTATCCCTGCATTTCAACCTCCCTTTCTATTCTGATTCTAATGTAATTGGGGCATCCCCTTCATATGCTCCCACTGTAATGAACTCTCCCATGCCTTCCTCATTACAATGGACTGAAATCCTTTAAAGGTAGAACTGAAATACGTAGAAGTTTAAAAGAAATTAATCCAATCCTTTTGAGGAAATCAATGAATTTAAAAATTAAGGTAACTATTTCTGTTGGTGGGAACTTATCAAGAACCTGGTAATAAGGAGTACGTATGTTTGTCTACCTAAATTTCCCTTCTCTAAGATTTTATTAGAGCAATTCAAGGACTAGGGCAAGAAAGAAACAAAGTCATTTAAAATAAGGCAGTCACATGTGACATATATTCACTATATAAAATCATTGACCATGTGCCTTTAAATGTATATTTGAAAAAATGTTCTATAAACCTTCAATTTTGTGTAATTGCATTTGTAAGTAATTTGGTAGTTGTAAAAATAACCTCATTCAAGAAAACACATGACTGTTAAATTGTTACTGCACACAAAATGAGGTCACATTTGAATTGCAATATATAAATGTCCAATGCCTAATAACTGGAAAATTGCAGTAAACACACCCATTCTAAACACATACATATTACTATAATGAAACACTTTGACAAGTAATCCTCAACAAATGAAGTCTGAAATCATGAAATCAATCTTCCTTCACCATTCGAAATCCAGATATCAACAATCCAGAATAAACAACTAAAGAGATTGCTGATGAATAGACCATTGATAAAAATCTAATGAAACTGAAGAACTTAAACTTGAAGCTGTGTCATCAATAGCAATGACAATTGTAGGCTTTTAAACCATAGATGGTATCCACTAACAATATTGTGGTTGAAACAAGATCACGAAGTTTAGAACAAAGAGATACAATAATTTTTTTTCTAGAGCTAAATATAAGTAGCCTGTCTAGGGATGCAGATTGGTATTTCCCCAACGCCACATTCCAATGAGTTAGCAATTTCATGATTTTTTTTTAAAATTACTGAACGAAAAAGCCACAAATTAAGATATTTTTCAAATACATGGGAAGTTAAATTAGGCAGGAGCTTATAGCCAGATGGGGAGAACTCTTCAGTAGGCCGTAGATGCTATCGGGAAAAGTCAGGCCTTTTAGGAAAAACTAAGGTGTAGCTGGAAGGTTTCTCCAGTCCTGCCCAGCCCTGAGGTCAGGACAAAACTCTCCCGCCTGCATCCCGTAGCTGCTCGGCCACAAGTAAACATACAGAGGCTTATATTATTTACAAATTATATGGCCTATGGCAAGCTTATTGCTAGCTAGCTCTTCCATCTTAAATTAACCTATTTCTATTAATCTATGCTTTGCCACATGGTCCTTGGCTTTATCAGTCTGCTGGCATCTTGCTACTCCTTCAGCAGCAACTGGCATCTCCCTAGACTCTGCCTTTCTCTTTCCTATTTCTCTCATTGTATGTTCCACCTGCCACTAAGCTGCCTTGCCGTAGGCCAAAGAGTACCCATTTCTTTCTGGTTGGCGATTTTGCTACCACAAATATCCATCCCCCAAGCACAGTGATAAAATGTTATCCAAGGTTCCTGATTCTATGTATAATGCCATGGTAGTGCTGGAATCTTGAGAATCACCTTAGTCAATTTATCTAATCTGTGGAGGTTTCCACAGTAAAATGAGCTATTGAAAATAATACATTATATGGTTATAAGTAATAAGTGCCGTTATACATGCCAAAAAGTCAGAAAATGAAGGCATTGGCACAAATTATCTTTTTTAGCTTTACTTAAAATGGTACCTTGAAAAAAATCAATACAACAGAAACACCGATCATGACCCTTCGTACATCCATCTGACTTTTGCATTAAACCACATGACTTTATTTTATTTAGAGTAAGAACTCTTTTAACTAAGGCTCAGGGAACACTGTACAAGACCAGGCAAAGGAATGCAAGAATGAGAGGATGAGAGAGCTTGCTCTTAATTGTGTCTCCTAGGAATATCAGAAATTACACCCATATTGTCCCATCAGCATTACTGCCTAAACATAAGCTGGACAAGGACAACAATCACAGACATATCAAAGACGACCAAGTAGGTTGGTGGCAAATGGCGGGTGGGATGGCAGTTAGGGTGGGGAGCCCTAGAGGCCCCAAACCCACATGCAGAACTGCAGGAATCCAAGGAGTGTTAGGAGTGGAAGACATAGTCTTCCCCAGGGAACAGCAGACCAATGAATTAACCAATACCTTATTGTCAGCTTGGAACACATACAGACAAATAACATCTTACAAACTGAGTGGGTTATATACTTAGGAATATATAGACAGATGCATGGAAGAGAAATTAATGAAAAAGAGAGGCCATAGATTTGAGAAACACAGGTTTGAAAAAGAGCAAGGAGAGATATACAGAAAGGTTTGGGAGGAAGAAAGGGAGAAGGGAAATGATGTGATTATATTATAACCTAAAAAAATAAAGTAATGAAATTGAATTGTTTTTAAAATTTTATTTCATCTAGTATTTACATATGATCATTATAATTTTAAAGGCAATGGTTTATGTTTTTAATAAGCTCTACGTGACAGAAGTTTCTTTATGTAATATTTTACTAACTTTGGGAGAACATTAATTGAATAAGAAAATATATTACCAATCATGATACAAAGTCATAAATATGATTGTTTTATTAAATAATAACAAAATTTTACTCTTAACAAAATTGTCTGAGGATGCTTAATGGAATTACCCATTGGATCCCTGCAGGAATGTGTTCAAAACTTTGTGTTTATATTAGCAGCCACACCTTACTGTACAGTGGCTGGTATTACTGATACAAGAGAGGGAGTAATAAAGGCAACTTCAAATCTAAACTAGAAACAGAAAACAGGCAAAGGCTGCCTTGGATTCCGGAAAGCAGTTGACACATACCACATGCCCTAGAGCAGGGTCTCAAAAAAGGGCATCTGACTTATTGCTCACTCTTTAATTTTGCAAAGCAGTGTATCAGGAGCAGTTTGAGTCTGGAAGTCTTGCCCTCCAACATCCTATTCTCAACTACAAAAGCTCTCAGATACTCCAGCATGGACGTTCCTGTTTGCTGTGACATTGACCCTCAGGGTGAGAGGATGCCAAACTTTCAGACTGGTAAAGGATTACTCTCACTGCTTGTAGATCAAAATGTGTTTATACATTCATTTTTTTTTTGGTAATTTATTTCTTACAATAAGCAAACTTGGCTGTAAAAAAAATCTCTTAAAGAAAGATTAGCATTCAAGAACCTATAAGTAATTAATACATTAGTCTTTTTCTGTGTGTATGAAAAAAATCACTTGTTAAAAGTAGAAAAATGTAAATAATAATGCATGTGGATTTAACTTATATCAACAAATTTGTCAGAAATCATAATCTTTGTTTTTAAGTTATTTTAACCTTTGTTCCAAGAAAACTATCTGATATACATTTTAATTTAATATTATACTAATTAAAGTCCAATTTTATACTCTAAGTATGAGAAAAATAAATAAAAAATTGACACAAAAGAGAAATATATTTTCAAATGATTCCCCAAATGCAGGTAATATATTCTATTAGTTAATGTTCTATTGCTGTGAAGAGACACCATGACCATGTCAACTCTTATAAAAGAGATGACTTAATTGGGCCTTACTTACATTTTCAGAGGTTTATTCCATTATCATCATGGTAGGGAGCATGGCAGAATGAGGGCATACATGGTGTTGGAGATATTGAGAGTTCTACACCTGGATCGGCAGGCAGCAAGTAGAGAGAGACACTAGGCCTGCCATTGGGCCCTTGAAATTTCAAATCTCTCCCCTAGTGACATACTTCTTCTAACAAGGCCGTACCTCTTAATTCCCTCAAGTAGCGCAACGCCATAATAAGCAAGCTTTCAAACAATGAGTTTATGGGGGCCATTCCTATTCAAACCACCACAAATATTTTAAAAATTACCTTAAATTACCCTTTCAAAGGTTTTATGCAATTCAGTGCTGTTTAACACACATAGTTTTAGTATTTTTAGTTTTTGCACTTTGATCATGGAAAATGGTGTTTAAGCAGTTGTATGCTTCCTATTGCATATTAACTGTTTATAGAAATACTTAGATTGTACCAACTGCTTCCTAAAAAATTGAAGTGTCCACCACCTTTTGATAAGTGAACAAATAAGGTGGTCATGGGACTCGAGAGATGGATCAGCAATTAAGAACATCAGATTACTCTTGGAAAGGGTCTCTGTTTGGTTTCAATCACCCAAGTCAGGTGACTCACACTGATCATTACTGAAACTGCAGGAAATCTAACATCTCTGGTATCTTTGGTCTCCTAACTACACTCCCCCAACACACACACACATGCACACCTCCTCTCCACACCTGTTTATATGGACATAATTAAAATAATAAAAAAATACTTAAAAATTATAGAAATCTAGATAATCTAACCATACATAATAATTCTCCCATATAATTATTAAAATTATATCCATTATTAACAAATCCTACAATGTTAGTCATTTCAATTACCTAGTTCACAGTACCTACAACACTTCAAGGGAATGATAGTATTCACAGTTTGTAGATGAGCAAATGACATTAAAATATATGCTATGTCTTCAAGGACTCCATGGCAGTATGAGAAGATTCAGCAATAATATGTAAGACAAATGAGGAACACAAACAACCCCATGGTGCTTGTATATTACCAGATAATATAACAACACTTTGAAAGCTGTTGAAATTTTTCGAGGATTTTACTGTGGCTTCATTTCCACTGAGACTGTCCTTCCTTTCAGAAAGGTAAAAATTTGCCATTCTCTTGGAACTGATCCTAAGAATTTATCTGTTCCAAACACTAAGGAGTGTCTTGCATTCTCTTTGTCGAGGACAATCCTGACAGCTGAAACTTATTGCGATTTAATATATTAACCAAAAAGACAATAGTGATCTTACAAATGTCTATTTTTAAAACGCCAAGATAACAGCACCATCATAAAATGGCAGGGCCTGGTAAGATACGCTACATAAACAAGAAAGTATTTTTTTTTCCAGAATGTATATTTTAAACATGAGCACCTTCGAACAAAAAATCAAACAAGGGCAAGATTTTTATTTTGAATATTAAGTAGATGGAATCTTTGAAGCACACTGTGATATTTTACATGTTCTGACATAGCACCCTTTGTTATGCATACTTCAGATAATGATTTCCCTGTAGACATGATTTTATTCATATTTATTCACACATTGAATTTGAGATATCAATATAGTCATGCATAGTGAAAAGTACAGGCTCATAAATGTATTAAATTAAGAACCATGTCTTATCATTTTCCACACCCAGCAGGCACGTATATCCTCTCATATTTAAATTGTGATTAGTCATGACATTTCTCTACATTAAATCTGAGCAATAGATAAAAGATTTACTATGATCATGGGTTTATTCTTTGGTAGTTGAATATTATCACTTGAAATATATTTCCAAAGGCAACACCAAATATGATGAAAATTTTAAAGTAAGTATAAATATGACAATTGTGTTACAGCAAATATAAGACAGAGAACAGTGACAGACTCTGATACAGCAATGATAAAAATCTCAAGAAGTGTAAAATTAAAATTTGCATCTCTTTTCTGAATATCATTTCTAAAAGGTACACTGTTTAAGATAAACTCATTTATTTAACAAATATTTAGATTTTGGCCTCTATTTAAATATGGAAAATTTGCTGCATATTTATCAAGTAGTTCTATAGATTCATGACAGCAAAAGTCTCCAAAATTATCACTAGATAGATAAAAGCAAAACAGCCATATGTTGGAAACCAAGAAGAAAGTTCCCATATGAAACCTGAACTTATAGTGATAAAACAGCAGCATTACAATTTTCGCCATATCTCCCTCTAGAATCCCGTTAGCTCTCTGACCATTTGAATCTCTACTAAAAGAATTCAAATGACAGAAACTGCAAGATTTAGAAGTGGGATACAGCTTACTACAAGGTAAAGTGCTACATTATCCAGGGTGAGAGTAGCATGGACCAAATGGCTTGCTGCACTTGGGGGCGGGGGGGGGGGGGGGGCCAAAATTATGTTGAGTAGAATGGTAACAGATATATACTTGTTCTCTTAAAGACTATTAAACACTAGATATCTGTTCATCATTAAGTACTGTATCACTAGCTCACTTTTTGTAGCTATTTTCTGAATACTGGAGACTGAATCACAGTCCTCTGAAGGAGCAGGAAGTTCTCTTAAACACTGAGCTCTCTTCAGCTCCAGTAAAAACCTTTGAATAATGAAAAGAATTTACTCCATGATAGGTTTTTCAAGAGCTTTTTGGATGAATAAGTGCTGGTTAGGTCATATGTATTTGATATGTACATCTTGTATTACTTGAATTAAATTCTTGAATTTCTAACTGGCTTGCCTTCTTGGAATCAATACTATGTACTTGTAGAAGACAATTCTCATAAAAAGTTTAATTCAGCTGGGTGGTGGTGGCACACACCTTTAATCCCAGCACTCTGGAGGCAGAGCCGGGCAGATCTCTTTGAGTTCAAGGCCAGCCTGGTCTACAGAGTGAGATCCAGGACAGGTAACAACAACACAGAAAAACCCTGTCTGGAAACCCTCCCCCCAATTAGGTTAAATTCATATTTTAATAATTCATTAAAGATGCTTGTGTCTGTCTGTGTACATTAAGTATGTCTACATAGAACTTTTATTTTGGCATGAGGTATAATTTTCTTTTTATCAGTCATACAAACCATGTTCTCTAATGTCCCTGGGAAAACTTGTGTATTTTTTGCCCATTTGATTAGTGTGTATGAGGGTTCTAACTTCAAAGACCCACAGTCCAGTGGCATGGGCAAGGAGTACCTGGGTACACAGTACAGCTTGTGGCTCATGTCCACCTTGTAGTTAACTCTTATTCAACATCATGTAATGTTCTTAGAGATGATGGTGTGATGGGTTCGTGAAGTTTTTCAATCTATTTTTTTCGTAGTGTACCAATGATATTATTGTACTTGTTTGAGTTTGCAATTTATACTGTTGTGTAAGATGATCCTATCTCTACTTAATAAATTAAGTGTAAAGTAATTGTCTTAATACCCATCCTGATCAATTTCTCCTTGCTAGTATATAACTTGCTCTTAAATTATTGTTATGTAATGGTACTGCTATCTTGCTGAAAACATGCAGTTATAGTCTTAAAATTTGGAGGGTCATGCAGATATTTATGCATATTGACTGCAAATATTTCATTTCATGTGAATATACTCTAATTTATAACCATATATTTCCTTATTTTATCTTTTTCTTCTACTTCCTTATCTATATTTTTCTTTTAAGATTTTAAATTCTGGAACATTATTTATTACCATTCATGGTAAGACATTTGCATTCATCTTATTAACATCTATTTCCTTATCTTAATCTATTTAGGTATTTTTAGAAAATAATTATTTGAAGAATATTAAAATCATCTCAATTTCATAATTCCTATAGCTTAATAAGGGGCCCTGGTATATGTTATTTTCCTAGTCATTATTGAATATAAATGAAGCATCATTTACAATAGATAAATTTCAGATACTTGGAAATTCTGAGTAGCACTACAGTTTTCTATGAGACAATGAAATATTTCCTTCTCTGTGTTCTATTATTTAGTCCCTAGAACTGTTTACGAATGAAAGTGATAGTCATTTTCACTAAAGAGTATTATAGCTGGAGTTATCTCCAATCCCGCCTGGGCCCACAGCCACTCAGACCCAAATAAACACACAAATGCTTTTCTTATTTAAACTATTTGGCCTAATGGCTCAGGCTTCTTGCTATCTAGCTCTTATATCTTAAATTAATCCATTTCTATAAATCTATACCTTGCCAAGTGGCTCGTGGCTTACCGGCATCTTTACATGTCGCTTCTCATGGCAGCAGCTGGCAGCATCTCCTGACTCAGCCCTCCTGTTCCCAGAATACTCTTCTCTCTTTGTGCAGCCTATATTTCCTGCTTGACTACTGACCAATCAACACTATTTACTTATTTATTTATTTTTGCTTTTTTTTTTTTTTTTTTTTTTTTTTTTTGGTTTTTCGAGACAGAGTTTCTCTGTGTAGTGTTGCACCTTTCCTGGAACTCACTTTGTAGACCAGGCTGGCTTGAACTCACAGAGATCCACCTGCCTCTGCCTCCCGAGTGCTGGAATTAAAGGCCTGCACCACCATCGCCCGGCAGCACTTTATTTATTAACCAACCAGAGCAACATATTCACAGCATACAGATATCCACACCACTTCCCCTTTTCTTTTTTTCAAAAAGGAAGGTTTTAACTTTAACATAGTAAAATTACATATAACAAAAAGAGATTTGCCCTGACCATGGGCCAGGCAGGACCAGGAAAACTTAAGCTACAGAGTATAATACGGAAATATTAAATTTTATAGAAATAGTTAAAAAAAACCAATGTTTTGATATAAATTCAAAGAAGAGTCTGAATAAACAAAACAATTTATTACTAGGAAATATATTCTTTTTCTTTCCTTTGTCAATTTTTCAATTACAGAACAAAGATACTAATTTTGGAGTATTATGGCATTCAGAGTTACCCTATTTGATTAGCAGATAAACAAGTGAGTTTATGACATAAAATTTTTACTAATGATACATTCATTGCTGGATCAAAATTATAATTTATTGGATTATTTTAATGATTATCACTCATTTTGCATTTGATTGAAATACACTGCATACATTATGAAATCAGCTAAAATTATCTTATACTTAGAAAACTTCAAAACATTAATGAGAGAAATTTATAAAGATAAAAAATGAAGCATTTCTCTCACCATAGACTTGAAAATTTAGTGTTATATATCTATATATATGTGTGTGTGATTATATACATATATAACATGTATACAATATATAAAATAATATATGTGTAATATATAACATACAGTATATATTATGTAGATTGGTAATTAGCTATATAAAACATGGCAGTATAACTAATAATTAGGGAGTTTGATTCAAACACTCTGAAATATTATTTCTAGCCTGATAGGAAGGCTTCTAAAAACAAAAGTAAAAACAATATTGCCATAGGTTTTAATAAAGGACGTGTACCTTAGTTTACATTACTATGACAAGACACAAGAAACTGGTCATTTTATAAACAACAGAAAGGTGGCTTTTTATAACCCTCGAAATTGAACTCTCCAAGATGACCACAAACTGCTGTCTAGCTAAGACTTTCTAGTTTCTATTTTGTGTGGCTGAGAGTGAAAGAAGCAGGTGACCCATACTATTCATATGTCAGCAGTGGGAAATGTAGGAGTGAGTGTCCTTCCAACCTCAATTCAGTCCCATTCATCAGAAAGCCATCATGTCCTAGTGTTCTGCTTATTAAAACTGTCACTTTCCCTAAACCTGGATTTCAAATGGGATGACACAAACCATAGCAGAATCATTATAGAACTGATGGTATTTATAATGATTTATCTAATTTTTACAGTCAGGTGGAGGTTCTTCCAAATATTTTTGAAGTAATATACTATATGTAAACTCTCTTTTGCCTGTTTGCAAAATGGAAATAAAATTAAAACATCAAAAAAATATTGCCCTCTTCCATTTACTTAAGAATTTTTTTTCCAATAGGTAAAGACATTGAAACAAATGAACTGTTCACTGGTGGATTAGTGAGTAAATAGAATATGAAGTAATTTTTAATTATTAAATGTTAACTAATATGAAATGAGATGCACATAGAGGATATCTTCCTGATTCTGAAATATGAATAAAACCACAGGACATTGTTCTGCTTGAAACTGCCTAGACAAAGATAGCTTGACCTCAGGCATATGTGGAGCATTAAAAAGTAAGGCACACTAAAGTAAAGGTTTGAATAGTAGTTATCAGGTGCTGAAGACAAGAAAGGTGATGCAGTTTGGGGCAAATGGGGCAAACATTAAGCCTCATGGTTAATGAGCCCTAGAGACTTAAGAAATGCCATAGTAACTGTGGATAACATGTGAACCTCAAATTTTCTGGTTATAGATCTTAAGTGTGTGAAATGATGAATACATTATTCAAGTTGACAGTGGCAATCATATGAGAAGAATATATATATGTGTGTGTGTGTGTATTTCAGAATATCTCACTGTATACTCTGAGTATACATAATTTTATGAATCAATAAAAATACAGCTAAGATGAGCAGTAATTCTTTAGGCCTATAGTTTTCATTGTAGTTTTCTTTACTTTTAGTTACAGATGTCAAGTTTGAACTTTGGCTTCATCTCCTGCTGGACAACATGACCTACATACAAATATAAGACAACAATAAATGTGAAAACATCACTGGTGGTTGCAACCTTTGTCAAGAGAAAAGTCAAACACTTTGATCAACAACCCAAAAGATACCTGAAATATAAGGTAAATAAACCATTGTTAGTAATAATTATTTTTCCTGAGCCAACTTTGCGTTTGCAATGCATAATGAGAAACAATGGTTATATCTCCTTATATAGAATAGGAATACCTTAGTATTGAAATTCCTGTAAAAGTGTATATCACATAGCTGTAATTCCCTGACATCCATCCACTTTATATTTATTGAAAGAATTTACCATCAAGTTTTAACTAAACGACTATAAAATTGTCTAGTAGATTTGACAAGTTATCTTAAATTAAAAAAATAACAGGAATATGCATGTAAATCCTGTATCATATAAGAGAAATATAAGCACAGCTCTTATATCATCATAGATTGATGCTAAAGATAAGACTGCTTTTAGCATATTTGACTGCTGTGGCATAATGCTCTTATACAATGTAATGATTTGTCACTCCTATTGGTTTAATAAAATGCTGATTGGCCAGTAGCTAGGCAGGATAGTTGACCAGACTAGGAGAATTCTGGGAAGAGTAAAGGTAGACTGGGAGTCCCAGATGGTTGCAGAGGAAGCAAGATGAGAATGCTGCACTAAAAAAGGTACCTAGCCACGTGGTTAAACATGAACAAGAATTATGGGTTAAATTGAGTATAGGAGCTGGCTAGTTATAAGCCTGAGCAATTAGCCAAACAGATTATAATTAATATGGGCCTCTGTGTGTTTATTTGGGACTGAACGGTTGGGGGACCTGTAGGAATAGAAACTTCCCTCTGCATTTGACAGCTTAAATTATGAAAAACATGTTTACATTTTGTAATCATTTTCTAAACACGAAACTTTAAACACATTTGTCTCCAAACTCAAATGAGTAATTAGCTATACTACATAATATGCACACAAAATGTGGAACAGTGGATTAAACATTTGAGAGTCAATATGAAGACTTGTTGTAGTTTTAATTATTATTTCACAGTGAAAATATATTGGACAATATATTCAGGAACTCATAATTTGTCTGTATTTTTAATTGATACTTATTGCAGATGTAATTAGTCATGTACTACAATTTCAAGAGAACACCATGTGACAGTAGAGACAGATGGGAGTGATGCCACTTTAAGATGAGTGATGTCCTGCTCCATTTGAAGCCAAAAAAGCTAAAATGCTCCCCACCTACCAGGAAAAGCAAATCTCTCTAGATGGCTGGATTTTGTATTTCTAGAGTCCATGATTTGAAACATTTCTTCTGCATTGACATCCTCAATGTGTGATGCTTTGCTATGATAATATTGATAGACTAATAATGTCATGCAAAATACATGTATGTAAAATGTTACAAGGAAGGTAAATGGTTTCTTAAATTATACATACAGTTACTCTGTTGAGTGTGCAACACTGTAGTGACATTTTTGGCTCAATCAGAGAGCTCCAATATTGTCTTAGTGTTTTGTAGCCACATATCTCCTTGACTGGTAAATACAGAGTAAGTTTTTGAGACCTAAAATTAGACAAAGTTTAAGTAGCTAAAACCTTACTAGTGACTTCAAGGAAGTACTCAGTATCAAAGAGTCTGCATTTGTTTCTGGCTTGCTCTTGAATCAATTTGTCTCATCATTCAAGTAGAAATAAAACACCTATTGTCTACAACACTGAAATCAACTTTGCTACACTTGTTAAGAAAAGAGTATATGAACTTATGTGTTCTTACGTAGATAAAGTAACTATTTTAAAGGTAGCTCAAAAATCAAATGAATATTTGAAACAAAGTAATAAGAGTAATAGAGAAAATAAATGTCCATGTGATATGTATGAATGCATTAATGAACATTTTATTTTAAAAACACATTATATAAAGCTATTTGTTAAAATTACTTTCTCCTCTCAATTTTGACGCAAATTTGAATCTAAACTATATCAGAAACCTAGCTAATGAAAAATGCTCAGAGCACGAATTATATTGTGAGTATGCATTAATGAGAAGAATAAAATTATAAAAGAGGCCTTTCCCCAATTTCTTTTTTATTCATACTAAAAATGAGCACTATATAAGGAAGCAATATCTTTTTTAAGAATTTTTTTTATTTATTTCACATACCAATCATAGATCCGGCTCTTTCATTCTCCCACCACCTCAGCCTTCAGCCCCCAACCCACTCCCTATTCCCTCTTCCAACAAGGTAAGGCCTCCCATGGGGAGTTAGCAGAGCCTAGTATATTCCGTTAAGGCAAGTCCAAGCCCCTTCCTTTCACCAAGGAGCAATATCTTTAGACCTACACTGATTGACTCAAACATTATAAATAGAAAGACTCACTAATATGGCTTGTAATCAAGAACCAAAATATACAAACAGTGTATAGTTTTATATATATATATATATATATATATATATATATATATATATATATATCTGTACACAAATCTTGCTAGTGTATACCATAGCCTCTGATTCACTACTGGCTATAACAAAAACACTTTATTAAAGACATATAAATATATTTATCTTCATTTTTTGTGAATGGAAAAATAATAAGAAACCTAGTAATAATGAAGCCATTCCATTAGAAATTAGTGATCATGTCTTCAACCATAATATTGTGGAAGACTTTGAATTCTATCCTAAATAGTTTATTGTGCATCTCCAAGGACATACTTTCATTCATTTTATACCTAATGCACACAGTGTAATCTGTTATCCACCAGAAGAGAATGGTTATAGCACAAATTTTATCTAATGTATTGATTGTCACAAATGGTAAGTTTTTATCTAGTAATTGAACAAAAACAATACAAAAAATAGGAAAATCTGAATCTTTTAAAAACAAAAAAAATCAGTGATCAAACAATTATAGATGCTGGACAATGTGCATTTCAAGAATTAATATCATTCTCATGATGCAGTGCTGCAAATATTGTGATAATTAAAAATTACATCATCTATTGCCTTGTTTTCCTCATTAAAAACATTTTCCTGTGTCACTTTTGCTTCTCTTCCTCCTCTTTGGTTTTTCTGTACGTATTTTTTTTCTTTTGCGTAGTTTAGAAAGTCCCTATACAGCAAATTAGAAATTAGTTTATTACTAATAATTAAATATCCTTAATGAAGTCAATAGAAAAGAAGGGTTCAGGATATGGTTCAGTGACTAAGCACTAGCTGGTCCCCTAAAACTCCATGTTTGATTCTCAGCACTCATATTGTGACTCACAACCATCTGCAAGTCCAGTCGCTAGAGATCCCGTACCCATTTCTTACCTCTGAAGACACCAGACATAATAACACAGCTAAATATACAAGCAAAATGCACACTCATAAATTAATATAATAATAAACGTTAAAGAAATGACTCTCTGTTATATTTAGAGCATATCCTGGGGATGGCCACATGGTCACACTGGTCAGTTTTTGTTGCCACTCTGTTAGGCTTTGCTGGGAAGAGGTAATCTTAATTGAGAAACTATTTCCGTAGATTGACAGGTAATCAAGTCTGTGGTGCATTTTCTTCATTGGTGACTGATGTCTGGTGAGTTTGCAGGTGTACCCAGGGCAGGTAGTCCCAAGTTGTACTAGAAAGCATATCGAGAAAGCCATGAGGAGCAGAAGCCAATAAATCATGTCCCATCCATACTTCCACTTCAGGACATGATTAGTTACAGATTCCTGTCTGGCCTTCTTGCCCTGACTTCCTTTGATGCAGGATTGAAAACTGAAATAAATTGTTTACTCTACAAATTACTTTCATCATGGGGTTTTGTCACCACAATAGAAATACTAAGATAATGGCTTAGCAGATAAAGGAACTTGCTGGCAAAATTGATAAACTGAGTTTGATACCCAGCACCCACACAGTAGAAAAAGAGAACACACTCTTGAAGCTCTCCTTTGACATCCAAAGGAGTACTGTCGCACACACACACACACACACACACACACACACACACACATACACACACAAACACAAACACACATACACACACATACACATACACTGAGTAAATAAATAAATGCAAAAATATTTAAAAGAACATAGTTAAATGTCACAAATTTAGGAAAAAATACATTTTCCTGATTTGAAAAGAGCCAAGGCTTCAAACAGGCAGCAAAGTAGAATACAATGTAATTTATATTGACTTATGGTGATTGCATACCATAACACAGAAAAAAATAGTGAAAATTTATAGTGGTATTCTATTTGTACTGAAACGTGATTTTATTTGTATGTTAATAAATAAAGTTGCCTAGCGGTCAGAGCTATTAACAAGCCATAGGGAAAGCCAGGGTGGTGGTGGTGCATGCCTTTAATCCCAGCACTTGGTAAGCAGAACTAGGTAGATCTCTGTGTGTTCAAGGATACAGCCAGCATTGGAGACACACACCTTTAATCTCGGTACCAACCATGGAGGACTTGGAGGTCTGTACAGACAGGCAGTGACGGGGCGGTCATGTGGTTGGGTTTGCAACCAATGAGAAGGAAGAACCAGAACTCTTTATAAGTCAAACGCACAGGAAGTAACTCCCTTTTTTTGGAGAGGTCTCTTGGCAGGAGAAGCTAGCTGGCGGAAAGCGGGTAAGGCTCCTAGCTCTGACCTCTTGGGCTTTTATCTTTACATTGGCTCTGTGTTTCTTATTTAATAAGACGGTTGGTTACATCTACAAAAATTAATACAAATTGAGAATTTTTAGCTATACATTTTAAGTAAATTTCATCAGTTTGATATGAGGAATCACATATGTCGTAACTACCAGTCATTCCTCAAAACTTAAAACATTTATATTCTCTATAACCTTTCATCATTTGTTTACAAGATATGTTGTAATTTTCTCTTGATGTATCTACCAATTTCTTATGGAGTTATCAACACATATAATAAATTTCAGGCAAGTAAATCATGGAAGAAAACATTATAAGAACAATTATAAGATCAGACATGACAATATGTGACTTACAAGTTTGACAAATCTCACAACTAACAACAGAAATACTAAATTGTATTTAATATTAGTATTATAAGAAAAAAGTCTTAAAACTCATGTTCATAGTATTTCCTTCACACTGGAAAAATCCTACATTCATTGTATTTCAGTCACAGCACATTTTGTAGCACATATTTTTCTAAGTATGCACATAGAGGACAACAGAATATTCATATTTACATGTATAACCAAAATTACTGGATATGAAGAGGGATGGAAACCACATGGCTTTCTCTAAAATTAGCCTTCATTGCAGTTACCCACTGGACTGCAGGAGGGAAGCCAGCATTGCTAGCTTTTGTACACTCAATATGCAAAACAGTTTCCATCTCTCCATTTGTGACAGTCAAAGATATTTAGGAGTTATCTGATATTACTCTGGAGAGCAGTGCTATCCCCATTTGGGAAACAATGGCACATGCTAAAGATTTATGAAAGTCATCTTATAAAAAAGTAGAAATATTAAACAGCCAGTAGTCAAGATGTATTATTCTTCAATGATCACATACCAGCACTTTGGGTGTGCATAGAATGTAGAAAAGAATATTATGTATATCTCATCTAACTTTAGAAAATGCAACAATTAAAAAAAAAACTAAGGAAGTCCTCTGTGTAAATAGTTAATAAAAATAAATGAAGATAATCTTGTTTATTTAAACTGTTATGACACCAGTGATATTATTGCTTTGTACACTATCTGTTTCTACTTCAAATATACTTACAAAATTAAGAAATGTCTATATTATTCTGTGCACTAATTTATATGTTATAAGAACATGCCTACATTATATAGAATAACTACTTCTAGAACAAGTAGAAAATACAAAGAACATAGAAAAATAACCAATTCAACTTAGATTATGACTTTGAAAAACAAATTGATAACAATCTCCCATGACTTCACTGTTGCTTCTGTAAACAGAGTGGAAGGTGTGGACAAAGTAAGGATGATGATGTAGAAACCATACAAGTCAACTGAAAGAAACCAGGGCAGGAGACAAAGAAAGTCCATCCTTCCAATTTCCTAGTACTGTCAGGAAAACATTTTGGGTTCAAGAATATATTTTTTTCAATTACTTATGGGTAATATGTATTTAAATATACTTATTATAGAGATAGGCATCTGAAGTGCACTCTTTGCCTTTCATTCTCAATGATCCCTCTTTTTAAAACTGATTGCATAGGTCCATCATACAGAATCATCATTGCTTTAGTGATTGGTGATTTAGTTCTTAATACACAGAATTAATTTTGTAATAGATAATTGATACAGTTTCTTAATGTGTTTTAATGAGGAAGGAAGGGTTTGATCATATGTTTATGATTTGAAAGTGTTGCTCTGATCTCATTACTTTCTGTTAACTCTGTGATAATAAAATTAAATAAATGTGATAACATAGATAGATTCACAGACATACAGGTATTTTAAATACAGAATTGTGAGTGAAATTTGAGACATTTTTATTACTACATGAAGTGTAGAATATGTTTTATTATCGATATATTAGTGAAAACTTTTCAATTGTTGATGATTTGTTAACATTTAAAAGGATATATCTGACCTGCAACGTAGACTACTTTGATCATTGTACTTTTGTTGATGCCAAGTAAGGAGTTTGGAGCCCATTGGAATTTTTGTTATTCTATAGTTAGAAATATGAAGGTCATAGTTCAAATAAATTTATTCAACAACTTAATCATCTTTAGAAATTTCCCCATGCCCACAATTAATGTGGTTGAGAATCAAAGCTGCATCATGTTCTCATTCAGTATCACTTTTAGTCAGTTGTAAGGATAACTCAGATGATGTCGTTGCAGTCAACTGCACTCCTTAAGTCCAGAATTTCACTCCAGAATTTCAATGTGTTCAGCAAATTTTAGGGAGTTATTTTGTCATTTAAATTGAAATTATAACACGGAGACATAGACTTATGGTAGTTTTATTGTTGAAAAATAATTGATCCAGAAACAAAATGTGCATAGCAAAATGCTTGCTACTGAATGTACAAATGTTGGCTGCAATGTGGCTAGAGGCTGACTGCAATGTGGTCAGAGGCTGAGGGGCAAATGCTCCCATTCCGCACTCCTGTGAGGAGTGCTGATACTCATTATGTGGTCACTTGGAATAAATTAATGTACTTCTAGTAAAATGTATGATTGTTCTTACAATAAAATACAAGAAGTCCCTCTGTAACTTCCATGACAGAGATTAATCATCTCTCTGAAATCTAAAGTTCAAGTTGAACCGGCTGTCAAGGTGGATGCTTCCAAGGCGTCTCTGCTTCATTTGAATAAGTCTTTGTTGTCATATATCCTGACTTCTCCATGTATTTATCTCCAGTCTCTCCTCTGTTGTAAATGCATCAGTCTATTGGTAGAAATATTAAGGCAACTCCACATAGTTAAAAGGGAGGTTTATTTTGTGGGGTAACTTACAAGTGAAGGGATAGATTACAGGGTCTGGGAAAGGTGAAGTGCAGTCCAGTGGTGTTCTCTGGAGAACTCTGTTCAGTCTACCTTCAGCACCCAGGATCCAGCAAACAAGAGAGCTGACACATCCAGATCTTGGGTCTTCAGGGGTCCTGTCTCGGCCCTGCCTTGTAGGCGTGACAGTTACTGAAGCCTCAGTGAGGGGTGGTACTTCCAGGTCAAAGCTGGAACAGCTACCCACTACATCAATCACACAGGACTAATACTAAATTCTAGGGGCTTCAGTTTGAACTAAGACTAAATATGTTTTCTGTGACGTTCTGAGGAACTGAATTTGGGGAAGTCATAATTCAGACTTTATTAACTAAACAATAACTGTGTTAGCTGGGAAGTAAGTTAGACTAATATGACAATATTAGAGTAGCAAATTAATAAAGTATAACATTTGAATCAGAGTATTAGACATTCAATCCATGTGAACATTGCTGATCCCATGTGTTGTTCTGAACAAATACTTTTTTTATGATTTAATTTGGATATATTTTCTTTGTATTGTATTTTATAATACTGTTGCTTCTCCTTTTAAAATTTAAGTTGTTAATTATGTGTATATGTAGGTACATAGGGGTGTATGAGTTTGTGACCACAGTGTGGGAGACAGACAAAGAAGGCATTATGTAATGTTGTTTTTTGACTCTTTGTTCTTTGGAGTGCTACCACCCAGCTCCCAAATAAATACACACATGGACTCTTATCCTTAATTAAAATGCTCACCCAACCTTACCTTGGCTTGTTTCTTGCCAGATTTTCTTTACTTAAATTATCCCATCTTTTTTTGGCCTCAGGGCTTCTATCTTTCTCTATTCCTGTATACCTTTGCTTCTTAATCCATGTCTGACTGCGTAGCTGTGCAGCTGGACGGCTGGCCCCTGAAGTCTTCCTCCTTCCTTTCTCATTCCTTGATCTTTCTGCTTGCTCCTCCCAGAGCAATTTCTCCTTCTGTTTATTCTCTCTGCCTGCCAGCTCTGCCTATCCTTTCTCCTGCCTTGCTATCGGCTGTTCAGCTGTTTATTAGAGCATCAGGTGTTTTAGACAGACACAGTAACACAGCTTCACAGAGTTGAACAAATGCAACATAAAAGAATGCAACACATCTTTACATCATTAAACAAATGTTCCACAGCATAAACAAATGTAACATATCCTAAAATAATATTCTATATTCCCCTTTTTGTCTAAATAAAAATGAAAGATTTTAACTTTAATACAGTAAAACTATATGTAAAAACTGTTATCAAGTAAGAATTACACTTACAACATTCTGTCCATTTGTAGTTAGCATATTCAGAAATAATAATGCATTATCTACTCTATCTTAGTGAATCCAAAGTTTTACACCTAACTGCAACTATAACTATCTAATCTTCAACATAATTAAAGACCCAGAAGAATGTCATATTATCTATCAGAGACATTTCGCTGCCTGGACAGTCACCCAAAGTTCCTCTGAAACATTGGGGCATCCATTGGGACATTCAGCCTATAGACCTTGAGTATCTGGTGGACTTTTCAGTGAAGCAGGAAATTTGAAACACTGTCCTTCCTATTTTGGCAAAGTTACTTGCTTTCCTCTTTGTCCTGCAGAATGTCTGGAAGACTCTTCTTTGAAGCAGAAATTTTGATGGACTGTCCTGCCTTGTTTTGGCAAAGTTCAACAGTCTTTTTCTTGTGCTCTGCATGTCCAGTCTGGACAGCACATTGTTATCAGTCAAAGGCAAGAACAGTTTCTTTGCCCAGTGGTTAACCTTGCCACAATGAAAGCAAACTCCATAATGAGTTTCTTCCATGTTAATCATCTCTGAAGTAAATTGGTGCTACCAGGAGCAAATGTGTCTCATTGTCATAAAAAGCCCTAAGTTAACAAAATATTTGAATTTCCATATTCTGTAGGTCTGTGAAAGTTCTGAAGACTTTCTATCTAAAATATACCTATTTAACCTAGAAAACATATCTAATGTTTGTTTATTATAGATTTACTACTAAATTCATTTCTTATTTATACACTGCCTTAAATGAACTGTATAAGTACAATACTCCAAACAAGAGTAGAAACATATATATTAAATAACAAATATAAATATATGTTTATATATTATACATAAATAACATATATTACATAAATATAATAAAATATAATATATTATTAATAAATATAAAAATAAATAATAAATAAAATATAGAAATATATACACATATATATAGTGTACCAAAATTAACTTTAAATTTGTATCAATATAACAAAATCCATGCCAATGCAAAATATCTGTGATTAATAGTCATCTTTTTATCCTACATTCTTATATCTCTATATTCCCCTAAATTTTAACTAACCTCCATAACCCACCAAATAAACAATAACCAATCACCCACACCCCCCAACTCTTGGGAATGTGGGTATAATTTTTTTTAAACTACTTCCTGCTGTCTGTGGGCAAAGTAACTTTAGGGTCCCAGAGAGAAAATCTGAGACAATGGTCAAGTCCTGGTAAGACCAATAGTAACATTTATTGATAGATATCACCTGTCAAAGTTCAGGAGGTCTCCCTTGATCATATCTAATCCATATTTTTCCTGAAGGAATCCAAAGGCTCTTCTCTCCTGTGGAATCAAAAATCCAAAGCATTTTTTATTTCCATTTGAAAAACACATTTTTGACTTCTTTTCTAAACTTAAGGCATTCCTAAATTATCTAGATTGGATTAATTTAGGAGTCCACTTAACAATCCCATGTATCTTAGCTATCTTTTGCTCATCAAAGTTCAAAAATTTCAAAATCAACACAACAACATACAGGATCGAGACTCCCTGTGTATTTCCAAAATTTGTGTAGTTTATTCCTTTTATATATTATATTAACTCTCTCTTTATAGACTTTATTTTATTATTTTTAAACTATTTTTTCTTTATATGACTGTCTATAGTCTTTTTATTTCTTTGTTAAGCCTAAGCACATTATAAAACACCTTTTAACTTGTTTAGAGGTTTTTCTGTCTAGAGCTCTTTTATTGTGTATCTTTTAGCCTTTATTGACTGGAGTAGCAAACTTTAGACTACTAAGCTACACCTGGATCCTCACATGGCTCTCATGGCTGGCTCTGCCTAATCTTGGGGCATGAAAGCCAAGCTTGAGGCCCTGTCAGAGGTGAGTGACCAGGAACTGCATTCGACCTTCTCAGAGCTCTAGAATGCCAATGCTTGTGCTGTGGCAGGCATTTTTACTTAGTTTTTTGCTCCTATTTAATGTACTGGCTGCTCAAACACTTGCCTTAAGGCAGAAACTCTTAAAGGAGCCATAAAATACGAACTTCACACTGGTATACCAAAATGTTGTTGGTTGTTTTCAATTCTTTTGGGGGCCAGGCACCCAACCCCAAATAAATACACGCACAAAGGCTTATTCTTAAGTGTAAATATCTGGCCTTATTTTGGCTTGTTTCTTGCCAGCTTTTCTTAACTTAAGTTATGCTGTCTATCTTTGGCCCAGGGGATTTTATTTTTCTCTATTCCTGTATACATTTTCTTTCCTTCTTACTCCATGACTAGTTGTGTATCTGGGTGGCTATCCACTGAAGTCCTCCTTCTCCTTCTTCTCTCTTTCCTTGATATTTCTTTTTGCTCCTCCCAGATTTCTCCTTCTATTTATTCTCTCTGCCTGCCAGCCCCACCTATCCTTTCTCCTGCTTTGCTATTGGCTTTTCAGTTCTATATTAAACAATCAGTTGTTTTAGACAGGCAAAGTAGCACAGCTTCACAGTTAAGCAAATGTAAGATAAAAGAATGCAACACATCTTTGCATCATTAAACAAATGTTCCACAGCATAAACAAATGTAACACATCCCAAAATAATACTCTACAACAGCATAAATTGTCCCTGGAGCTGAAATTACATAGGATTGTGAGTTGTCAGAGTATGTGCTGAAGACCCAACTTGAATCCTCTGCAAAAGAAGTATTACACTTAGCTCTCAAGATGCCTAGCAGAAGTAGTTTATAATACTATTCTATCCATACAATTCTTATATTCCTTAAATATATTTCCTGAGTAAACTTCAGTGGTCACACAACAACACTTACTTTATTATTTTGTAAAATAAAGAGAATTAAAATTATTCTCATTGACAATACAAAGTATGACTAACATTTAGTTAGGCAAGTATATATCTTAAAAATCTATCTTTAAAGACTCAATAGATTGAAACTTGTACTATATTTGCCTAGAAAATCACCAAATTGGTGCTCATTCCTGTCTGCTTCTAAGTAGGGGGATAGTGTTACAAAATGACAGACTGCTCATCTAATATATTTTTCATCTTTTTGACACTTGCTACAATTTTGTTGGAGATAGCTCCTCTCAAAAATACCATCTAGTTCATTTCATTTTAAAATCAGGTAGATTTGCAGATAGTACTAATCAGAAAGAAAACGTCATTTGGGGAGCACTTAAAACAATTATTTTATATTTCCTTAGAGTCATAAATTAGCAACACTGCACTTTATGAATTGAGTCAGCAGCAAGGGGACAGAAAGTACAGATTAAGACAAACAGACTCAGATACTACGATACTGAATGAGCTTTAAAGGAGTTGTAAATGTATTATAATTCCACAATTAAAAATAAATATTATTGAGCTAAAAGTTTAAAAATCCTGTCACAGACTAGAGAGACATCACTGCATGTGGAGCAGCATAGGGTGGGAGACGGGAGAGTAATTAGTGAAAGATAGAGAGATTCCTTGCACAAAACTATATTCTGCCTGAACGCTTCTCAGGATACATTAATAGGAAAGAATTATAGTGTAATTCCAAATTGTATAGTAACAAAGTGCAGAAGAATGCATGTTCATATTATATAAATTTAGATTTGAATTACATATTATATTATTTATATGTATTGTACATATTTCAACTAATTAACTATAGGCAGATTATTGAAAAGCATGACCCAAATTACATGTTGATTAAATTGAAGTTTTAATATTTTCATATTTTATTGTGTAGTTGAAACATTTTTCTAGAGATATCTAATTAAAAATGGCAGACCTTGTCATCTTGACCATTGGAGGGGAAGTCTAAGTCATAATCAGCTTTGTTCCATTGCATCATATCATTGACTATAAACCAATGCTATCATGTTCATAAATATTTTGTGTATTAAAATTATAACTTGAAATAAAACATATTCATTCTTTTGTCTTACTCTAAATCCTAAAGGCAGAAAAAAATTACTGTTTATTATATATAACTGTAATATATCTTGCTTTTAATCCTTACCATTCTGATTATTATTGGAGGCTTATTTTTCAGTTCCAGTGTAACCTAGCATACATTAATAATAAATAAATTCTTTAAAAACAGTAAATAACCTCTACACATAATAATGCTTCTCTATTGCAGTGTATCCTTATATGTAAAAGCAGCAGATGACTAGCGGCAGCATTTAACCAGCTCTCCAGAGAATACTTTGCTATTTGCAGTGAGAAAACAGAAATGAAGCCCATTTTTCAATGGCAGAGATGAGAGTCTAACACATTTGCATTAGCATTTCTGTGTACTTTCCACCATTTATTTTACAGAAGACAAGCTTCTAGTACATAGAGACCTTATGCTAAAATGTTCCAGCTATGAGTAACAGATGGTCACTTGTAGGGTCGTTGGGATGTGGAGCAACAGGATTTTAATATTCTGTATTTACTCACTCTTGGAACTGATAAGTGTAAGAGGCTTTGCAATTTACAAATTTGAAAACAGAAAGAATGTCACTAGTCAACAGATTTAATTTTTAATTTCACTCTATTGAAAAGAAATATACATACATATGTGTATCAAGTTATCTTTCTACAAATATAATATGTGTATTATACATTAAAATAATTATACTGGAAGCACTAATTACTCTCAAGTAGACTTCCATTGACTATAAAATACATTATAATAAAAGGAGAGATTATGGCAATATTATACTATGTTCACATGAAATCCAAATAAGAATGCAAATATAAAGACTTCTTTCCAAGATGTATAACTCCAATATTAAATGAGTTGTTTACTAGCCTTAAGCAATTTTGAAATACTAAATTAGTTTTCAGTTTGTCCATTGATAGTAAGGAAAATGAAGTATATCTCTTCATGTCAATTCATAATTATAGGAACATTTGCACACAGATAATTTTGTTTGTACTCATTTAGAAATACCTGCTGGGTAGGGATTATCATTGTATTCAGGATATTCCAGAGTTGTCAAGAGGCCAGAAATATCATTCAGCATAATAAATCTGCAGTCATTGAAATGCATTTGAAAAACCTGAAAGTGATCCATCCTCATAAACCAAAAAAGAAAATTAGAAAAATCTCAGTGTGCCTGAATATATGAAACCAATTTACATCTGACAGAAGCACTTGTACTAGGGTCCAGCTCTAATACTGAATAGTATCAACAAAGAAACATGAAATAAACAACTACTTGTTCAAATTTATCTTCTGTCATCTGCACAGTAAATTAATCTGTTGATTGGTATTATGGAATTATCAGAAATCTAGTCTGTGATTTGAGACTTTCATGAAAAAATAACTGTGTGTAGCCTCTTTCAAGAGTAGATTAAAAAGATAATCTCTCGTCTTTGTTTTGTGTATCTGAGTGGCATAAAATTCATAGAGTTTAAGCTTTTCTGCCTTTATAGTTCTTTACATTCTCCTAAGTTGAAAGTTGTTCATGTTTCAGTTAAGTGTCAGATAATAGTAAAAAACATGATATAACACATTCTTCTCCTGAAATAAGGATTTTAGAGAGTGTGGTGGTGTAAGACGTTATCAGAAACTATCAGGTTACTCAGATTAAAGTGGAGTTTGTGTAACTCAGATGCTTGTGAATCCCTTTGTTGTAGTTTTCAATAACAGCTGTCTGAAGGTAATCTTTGGTTCATGTCTTAGGTCTGTTGGACCATACAGTAGGGATGTCTTAAAGTTTTATTAGCATGTACTAACTGTAAATAATACCAGATCCCATTCTGGCATCATCCCACATGTGGAATGTACGTTGCTCACAATCACTGTGCCCACTCCCTTCTCGTATCTCCCTCACACAATCCCACTGACCTTCTTTTTCTTCTCAACAGTTCCAGCTTCTACTTTAATCTCTCCTTTTTCACATCAATGTGCTTACTTATGATGACTTACTGAAATATTGGTAGGGTTTATTTACAACAACATGGGCAAGTTATCTGTGCAATGCCAATGGATAAAACATGTCTTTAAACCCATCAACCACTAACACCATGTATATCCTCACTGAAGAATGAGTCCTCATGGACCCTTCCCCTTTAAAATCCAACAATTGCTTTATACATCCTTAGATCTGAGAGAGGCCTTGTGAGCACCTCCCCATTTCTCAGTAGAAGCTTGCTGAACAGTTTGTACAAGTGATCACTGCTGATAAGAATTCATCTGTGCAACATCCATATAATGCCCAGACGGTAACATTCCACAGAACTTTAAAATAGCTTCTCCATTAGGACCTATGACCTTCCAGGCAATTGAGTTTTAACAATTTCTACTGTAACAGATTTTAATTCCTTCTTGAAGTGCCCAATAAATCCAATCATAAGTGGTTGGCTTCTCCATGACTGTAATAACACCTTTGCACCATTGGTCATATTGTTCCTGACAGGTTCAGAGTTGCAAGCAGGACCCACAGATGTTTAAGACTGTTGTCGGCAGAGGTCATTCTCCTGCCTATATGGTGCCATAGAGAACTGTACAATATCAGAGTATTGTGGGATTATCACTATCCAATGGTTTGAAGCATTTAAATTAATTCCAGCTTGATTTCTTTATGTCTTACTACAAGGCTGTAGTGTCTTCTGCAATAATAATTTATTCTCTAGGAATAAAAAAGTATAGCATAAAATGTATAATACCTTCCATTTTATTATAGTTTACTACATTTAGTGTATGTGTATGAATGTGCCTGTGTGTGTGTGTGTGTGTGTGTGTGTGTGTGTGTGTGTGTGGACACATGAACTTTTGTAGACATGTCATGATGCTCTTGTGATGGTCAAGGACAATTTACAGAAGTTTAATCCACTCTTTCTGCCATGTATACCACTGGCATCAAACTTAGGGTGTCAGTCTTGGCCTCAAGTATTTTAGGCACTGAGCCTTCTTGCCAATCACTTTTTAAAAATCATTCAATATAAATACGCAGCTATGCCGGGCGGTGGTGGCGCACGCCTTTAATCCCAGCACTCAGGAGGCAGAGGCAGGTGGATCTCTGTGAGTTCGAGGCCAGCCTGGTCTACAAAGTAAGTTCCAGGAAAGGCGCAAAGCTGCACAGAGAAACCCTGTCTCAAAAAACCAATATATATATATATATATATATATATATATATATATATATATATATATAGCTATTACTTAAGAATATTGAGGTAGTACTTACTCCATGCCTAATGCCTTAAAAGAGATATCTTGAAACACAAAATTTAAATCATAAACATTAGAAATTCATGCCTTGATTTGTATCACAGTGTAATAAAAGTCTTACATTATCCATTCTGTGAGTAAGAGAAAACACTATAGTTTCTTTGGTGAAATATTATTTCTATACAGTTAAAGTGTAAGTGCATGCAGTCATTGATTATATGCATTCTCTTCTGAATCAAAAAATATTGAGCAGAATTTTAAACATTAATATACTTGCTCCAATGTAGTTTCAAATCAGTGAAGCCTGTAAATTATTTTTATACCAATATCCAATAAAATATTTTGTCAGTGAGCTCTAAGAAATTATATTGAAAAGTATGAAATCAATTGTTTTATAGTATTGGTTATTCTAGCACACATTTATGATGTATAACTTTAAAATACAATATTCCCACATTTTTTTTTTAGAATAGCACATTTCTCAAACTTGGATCTAAAAGGACATGTTTGACCCTACATTTATCAACACTGAAAAATTAATAATATTAAAATAGTCATTTTCCTCTTAAACTTAATAGATTTTCAGTTGTTGTAAATAGCATGTGTGGAGCTGGAGATGTAGCTCTATTCTTTGAGTACTTGCTGGCATCCGTAAGACCTATATTCAATATTCTGGATAAGGTAGATGTGCTGGTTCAT
>CABHPP010137099.1:40962-53016 GCA_902168425.1 Peromyscus attwateri | reverse complement strand
CTCAGGCGCTCCTTCCCTTTGCCCCTCCCTCTCTTCCTGGCCTTTTCCTCTCTCCAGATAGCCTCCCTCCTTTCATGACATATGTGTCTCTCTTTTCTTGTGCTTTCCCTCTCTTTTCAGATTTTCCTTTTTTCATGGTCAATCATCTTACACTAAACACCAAATATTGATTTTCATATACTTTTCCTGACAAGAAATATTCTTCTCCTGTTTTTATCTAACTATTCACTCATAACCACCATTCTCAGCTTATAAAATCAAGTGGCCAGCTGAGGTTAGCAAACATTGGCCAAATATAGCCAAGTACCTCTGTAAGTGTGTGTGTGTGTGTGTGTGTGTTTCAATAGAGTTTGTAAACCCTGATCATAAAAAATTAAAATTAAACTCACTAGGAATCTTAGAGTTGGGAATTTTCTAAGGAAAGCCAAACTTAAGAAACAAAATTTCTTCTTTTTCTCATTTTTTAGAATAACTTTTTTTCTTATGGCCCCATTCTGCTCCTTCTCAAATTCATGATCTCTTTTTTCTTTAATTACTATTATTTTACACAAACACACATACTTACATATGTATATTCAAATAAATATTTAAATGCAACTTCTGAGTCCATGTAGTGTTGCTTGTATGTATATGATTATAGAGCTTCTTGAGACCACCTGATGTTAGATAACCATTAGGGAGATTATCTCTGGGAAAGACTAATGCTCCTTCTCAGCAGTCATTAAGTGACCACAGCTCTTCATCTAGAGATGGGGCTCTGTGAGATACTCCCATCCACAATGGCATATCAGCAGGTATAGTCATTGTTCATGTCTTCGTTAAGCAGCCATACTGTTAAGATTTTATGGGTGCAGCTTTCTGCCATATCTTCAGACACATTCTTACAGCAGCCTAGGTGTCTGGCTCTCACAATCTTCCTCCTCTTCTGCAATGTTCTCTGAGCATTGGGTGTAAGGGTCGTGTTGTCAGTGTATCAGTTGGAGCTGTTTATCTCACCAGTCAATTATTACCTGAATTTTAACCAGTTTTGACTTTATGTAATAGTCTCCATCTGCTTCAAAAGAAGATGCTTGATGATGAATAAGAGCTACACTCATCTTTGGGTATAAGAACAAGTACTTAAAATGCAGTGAGGGATTAGACTGGTTTAGTACAGTGACAACAGTAGCATCTCCTCTACGATCCACAACCTCACTAGCCATGGGTGGTTGGCTAGGTCTACAGCACAAGGCATTATTTCCTTCCTGTTGAGTGACCTTGAGTCCAATTAGGCAGCTGTTGGTTACCACCAAGATATAAGTGCCACCATTGCACCTTTAGGAATATCTTACCATGGTGATAATCTTGATTCATAAGTCTCACAGCTGGTTAGATGTCTTAGTTAGGGTTGTTATTGCTGTGATGAAACACCATGACCAAAGAAACTTGGGTGTGGGAGGGCTATTCAGCTTATACTTCTACATCACAATTCATTATGAAAGGAAGTCAGGACAGGAACTCAAGCAGGGAAGGACCTTGGAGACAGGAGCTGACATAAAACTACGAGGAGTGCTGCTTACTGGCTTACTTGTTAGGGTTTGCTCAGCTTCCTTTCTTATAGAACCCAGGACCACAAGCCCAGGGATGGCACCACATGTAATATACTGGGCCCTCCTCTGTCAATCACTAATTAAGAAAATGTCCCACATGCTTACCCACAACCCATCTTACAAAGGCATTTTCTCAAGTGAGGCTCCCTCCTCTCTGATGACCCTAGCTTGTGTTGAATTGATATAAAACTTCCAGTATGGTAGGACTATTGGTTGCTTTCCACCATTTCCACCATATATTGGCAATTAATATAGCATCCTCCAGAACTATGAAAGCTAATCCTCAAGGAGAAAGTTTTCTGAATCAGTTATACCATGAATCCTACAAGTCCTGTGTCCAAATTGTGAGGTGTTTTCAGAAATAAGGACTTACCTTTAACTTCTAAGAGGCAACCAAGAACGTGGGAATAGCCCATATTGTTTTAGGAGACCCTGCACTCCCTTTACTAACAACTCAATGGAAAGTTTCTCTCGCCTGTTAATAAAGTTTATGTTAGATATACATGGCTCTTAGAGGAGTCAACATCATTGCAAATGGAATATCTTCATTAATGTGTGTCTACATATGTGTGTATACATGCACTTAAGAGTATTAGATGTAATTTTAAGTAATATAAAACAATGTGATTCCCTAAATAGTATCTTTAGTGTTGTTTATCCCTCTTTCTTTTACTTCTATATTGTCCTCTATGCCCTCCTCTATAAAAGCCCCCCCACCTCATTTTTCTTATTTCCCTCTTCATAGAACCTGTATCATTCTATTCCCCTTTCTAGAGTTCCTCCTCAGATAATGGTCCCTTTTCTCTTCCCTGGTTTCTGCAGTGACTCCAGGTTACATAATAACATCTGTAGATTTCTAGGTAGGAATCATAAATGAGAGAGAACATGAGTGTGTCTTCCTAGGTCTGGGTTAGTCAGCTTTATGTATTTTCTAGTCACACCCATTTACCTGTAAAATTTATGATTTCATTTTTACAGCTAAATAGTATTCCATTTTGTGTATATACCACATTTTCATTATTCATTCATCAGTTGAAGCATTTGCATTGTTTCTATTCCCTAGTTATTGTGAATAGAGACTATGACCATGGCTGAGCAAGTTTCTGTGGAGTAGGATGTTGAGTTCTTTGAGCATATGCCAAGGAGTGCTACAGCTGGATCAGATGGTAGATCAGTTTTTAGCTCATTTTTAAAATTTCCACACTGACTTGCAGAACAGATGGGCCAGTTTGCAATCCCACCAACAGTGAATGAAGGTTCTGTCTTCCTTGCTTCCTCCCCAGCGTTTGTTGTTGGTTGTTTTCTTAATCTTAGCCATTCTGACTGGGGTGAATTACAAAGTTGTTTTATTTTGCATGTTCCTAATTGCTAAGGATGATGAACACTTTGAAAGATATTCCTTGTCCATTTTTATTTCTTCTTCTGAAAATTCTCTTCAAATACATAACCCATTTTTAATTGGACCATTTGAGGTTTTTTTGACTCCTTATTTTTTGAGTTCTTTATATATTCTGTATATTAATCCTCTGTCAGATGTATAGATTGTAAATATTTCCTTTTCACTCAACTTACTATTTTTTTAGATGTGCAGAGTTTTTAGTTTGATGAAGTCCCATTTATCAGTTGTTGGACTTAATTCCTGGGCAGATGGAAGCCTATTAAGAATGTCACACCTATATAATGTTACACCTATATCCTGTAGGGTACTGCCTATGTTTTTTTCTAGCAGTTTCAGTATCCAGACTTCACAGGTCTTTGAGCCATTTGGATTTGGGTTTTGTGCAGGATGACATAGAGGAGTCTAGTTTCATTCTTCTAAATGTATGTATCCAATTTTTTCAGGGCTACTTGTTGAGGACATTGTCTTTTATCCAGTGCACATTTTTGGCATCTTTGTTAATTATCAGATGACTATAGTTAGGTATATACATGTTGTGATCTTCTACTTCTTCCACTGGTCTACATGCCTGTTTTGTGCTGTTATCAAACTTCTTTAATCACTATTGTTCTGTAATGAGTCTTGAAATCTGGAATGATAATCCCTCTGGCATTGTTTTGCTCAGGATTGCTCTGGCTAACAGGGGTGTTTTATGGCTCCATCTGAATTTTTAGATTTTTTTCCTCTATTTCTGTGAATAATGGTGTGGTAAACTGAGTATGGTGGAACACATCTGTTATTCTGAAGCCCTGCACAGCAGGGTCCAGTTATTCAGTGGGTCTCTAGCCGGGAAACACCTGAAAGAATCATGGGGAGAGAAGGGAAGGGAGGCCAGGCGCATAATAATTGACAAGAATCAGTCTGAGACGCATCAAGGCTCCGTTTATTGAAAATGATGCTGAAGCTTTATAGGCAGTTTTCAGGTGGGGAGGGGAGCAGAGAGGACAAGGAATGAAGAGTGTGAATTCCTTAAGGCAGGTCAGGGTGAGGTCACTTTGGTCCCAGGCCCTGCAGCTAGCTGATTAACATCTGTTTAGAAGGTTTATCTAGTCGTAAATCCCGGAGTCTGGCCGGTACCAGGCCTCTGTCATGGGTTGATTAATACATGTTTCAGGAGGTCTTATCTAATTGTAAATCCTGAAGGCCGCTGTGCCAGGTATCTGAATTTACAAAGTTTGATAACTTAGGGAAAGTGATACAGCTGTCTCTAACATTATTCCAGTTTTCAGGAGGCAGAAGCAGGGAGATCTCTGATAGTTCAATGCCAATCTCATCTGCATAGTGAGTTTCTGAATGGCAGAGCTATATAGAGAGACCCTATCTCAAAAAAATGTTATGGTGGGTGCTGAAGCTGAAGAAATTGCTCTGTGGTTAAGAGAACTTGTTGCTTTTGCAGAGAACCTAGGTTTAGTTCCCAGCATCCATGCAGTGGCTCACAACCATCTGTAACTCCAGTTCCATGTCTTCTTTTGACCCCCATAGGCAACCAGGCACATATGTGCTACACATACATACATCCAGGCAAAATATTCATAGACATAAAATAAAATAAATAAAATGGTTCCTAAAAAGGAAAAAAATAATTTTTGACTAATGTTGTGGCCATTTTAACTGAGATTACATTGAATCTGTAAATTACTTTTACTAAAATGGTCATTTTTACAATATTTTGCCAATCTCCAAGCATAGGAGTTCTGTCTATTTTCTAATGTTTTCTTCAATGTGTTTATTCAGGGATTTGAAGTTTTTATTTTAGAATTCTTACACCTATTAGTTAGACTTATTCCTAATATTTTATTTTCTTTGATGCTATTGTAAATGGGAAAGTGTCCATGATCTTTTTCTCAATACTTGTTGATGATTCATAGAAACTCTATTGATTTTTGTTAAGTTGATTTTTATAACCTGTTACTCAGGTATAATTGTTGATTATTTTATGAAGTCTTCTGGTGGAATTTTTGGGATCTCTTACATATAATGTCATCATCATGTTTAAATAGAGATGATTTGACTTCTCTTCCTCCTTGTTTCCATTTAATTTTCTTCTCTTGCCTTATTTCTCCAGCTAGTGCTTTGAACACTATATTGAAAAGTATCTTAGGGTTTTTATTGCTGTAAAGAGACACCATGACCAGAACAACTCTTATAAAGAAAACATTTAATTGAGGGGGCTCACTTATAGTTTGAGATGTTCAGTCCATTATGATCATGACGGGGAGCGTGGTGCCATGCAGGCAGACGTGGTGCTGGAGCTGAGAGTCCTACATCTTGCAGGCGATAGGAAGTCAACTGACACACCAGGCAGTATCCTGAGTATATGAAACCTCAAAGCCTGCTCCCACAGTGACACACTTCCAACAGAAGTTATAGCCCAGATTAAAGGTGTGGCCTCCAGCCCCAAGGTCTAGATTAAAGGCCTGTGTCATCAAGCCTCCTCCAACAAGACCACACTTCCTCCAACAAGGCCACACCTCCTAATAGTACCACACCCTATGAGCTTATGGAGGCCAAATACATTCAAACTACCACATTTTACTCCTTGTCCCTCATAAACCCTTAACAATATCATAATTCAAAATGCATTCAGTCCAATTACAAAAGTTCTCATTGTCTATCACAGTCTCAATGTTTAAAAGTCCAAAGTTCAAAGTCTTTTTTGAGATTCATGTAATCTCTTAACTATAATCCCCTTTAAAGTCAAATCAAAAAGCAGATCATATACTTCTAACATATAATGGCATAGGAAATACATTGCCATTCCAAAACATAAGGAAGAGAGCACAGTGAGAAAATACTGAACAAAAACAAGACCAAAACCAGCTGGGCAAACTCCAAACACTGCATCTTTGTGTCTGATGTCAAAAGGCTCTTCAGGTCTCCAATTCCTTTCAGCTTTGTTGACTGCAACACACTTCTTTCTCTTGGGCTGGTTCCACTCCTTGTTAGCAGCTCTCCTCAGCAGGTATCCCACAACTCTAGCATCTCTAACGTCTTGGGTAATTACAAAATTCCAACTATCCAATATCTGGGATCCACTCATGATCCTCTGGACTCCTCCAGAGGGCTTGGGTCACTTCTCTAGCTCTGTGCTCTGCAGGACACACAGCTTGTCTTCTAGGCTCCAGCTGGCTCCACTCCACTGCTGCTGCTGTTCACTTGATGGTGAACACTTGGTGGTCATCCCATGGTACTGGCATCTCCAAAACACTGGGATCTTCTGCTGCACAAAACACTGGGATCTTCTGCTGCAACTGGGCTGTCCTTTCACCAATAGCCTCTCATAGGCTCTCCTCATGGTGCCAACCCTCAACTTCTTCGCATGACCTTTTCTGTCCTAAACCTTCAACTGCCACTGAGGCTGTACCTTCACCAATGGCCTTTCCTGACCTCTCATAGTGCCAAAATAAAATATTTAGGAATAAGACTAACCAAGAGGTGAAAGACTTCTACAATTAAAACTTCAAATCCCTGAATAAACAGCTGCTCTCCATGACCCTTTCATGCCTTCAAACCCAGTACCACACGGGTGATGCTTACACATTACCAAGGTTGGCTGCCAGCAAGGTGCAACCTTGGCTGCCTCTTTCACTGTGGTGATATATTGTGTAGCCCAATATATTGTGCACCCTAATAAACATATCTGGGGATCAGAGGACTGAACCAGCCACTAGATTAGACATAGAGGCCAGACAGTGGTGGCACACATCCTTAATACTATCACTCAGGAGGCAGAGATCTGTCTGGATCTCTATGAGTTCAAGGCCACACTGGAAACAGAGCCAGGCAGTGGTGACCCACACCTTTAATCCCAAGATTTGAGATCTCATGTCTTTGCTTGGGAAGGACACATACCTTTAATCACAAGAAATAATATGGCAGAACACAGAAAGGTATATAAGGCGTGAGGAAACAGGAACTTGCTCCCTTGAGACTGAGGATTTTGTAGAGGTAAAATATGGCTGGCTTGTTCTGTTTCTCTGATCTTTCAGCTATTACCCCAATATCTGGCTCAGGGTTTTTTTTACTAATAAGACCATTTAGCATTTCATGTTATATTCATTATTTCTGCCAGCTCTTTTGTCGTATTCCCAGAGCCTTGGTGACCCCACTTAGACATCCTATTTAGGACCAAGAACTCAACAAACACTTAATCACCATTTTGACTATGAGTCTCTACATTAATTATTGCCCACTGCAGAGAAAATCTTCTCTGGCTAGGGTTGAGAGAAACATTAATCAATGGGAATAAACATAAATATTCAAAAGGCAGTTTAATAATATGTCCATTTGGCAAAACAACAGCAATAAGTCTTCCCCTAGGACCCATGACCTCCTGAGCCATGGACTTTGGACCATGTTTATGGTACCAGGCATGCTCTGTCCCTAGAATTCAAACTTAATCTGCAATTCCTCAAATCTAATCATAAAGCAGTTGGTTACACTATGACCTTCATGCCACTGTTGCACTAGTGAGCATGTCTTGCCTTACAGGTTAGTATTGTAGCATTCAAGGTCACCACCAGGAAGTGGATTGATGGATTTTCTTCCCCAGCAGCCTCATAACACCTAGTATTATGAAAACTAGCTAGTATAGAAGTTTCATGTATGTTCCAACTTGGTTTCTCTATGTCCTGTAACAAAAATATGTTCTGTCTTCAGCAATAGAGTCTGAACTCTAGTTCTGGTAGACTACCAAGAGTAAGAGCAACAGGCTTTGCTGTTTTTAGAGTCTCTGCATCCTCCCTGACCAGTAACTCTTAGGAAGTTACCCCATACTTGGCATTGGGGTTTCCCTTTAATAACTCATGTCATCTAAGGAAAGCATTGTTTACCCATTGCTCAATAGCCTACATTTATTTAAGTCATATTTTTGACTAGCTTAATGTCTTAGGTAGTTAGAGTTACTATTGCTGTGATGAAACACCATGACTAAAGCACCTTGGAGAGGAAAGGATTTATTTGGCTTATGCTTCATCAACACTGTTCTTCATCAAAGGAAATCAAGACAGGAACTCAAACAGGGCAGGAACCTGGAGGCAGGAGCTGATGTAGAGGCCATGGAGGGGTGCTACTTACTGGCTTGCTCCACATAGCTTTCTCAGACTGCTTTCTTATATAACTCAGGACCATCATCCCAGGCAGGGATGCCACCACCCACAATGGGCTGGGCCCTCAATCACTAATCAAGAAAATGCCCTACAGACTTGCATACATCCCCATCTTAAGGAGACATTTACTTAATTGAGATTCCTTCCTCTCTAAATTCGCTCAAGATGGCTTTAGCTTGTATGAAGTAGACATAAATCCATCTAGAACACTTATAAAGTAGTGTGTTTCTATACAAATAATTCATACATTATTAGTTTGTGTTAACCAATCCTCACCCATTCCTCTCCCCTGACATACAATGCCTATCTTCACTTAAAATGTGAACCCCACTTTCATATCACACGTGTTCTACTCTGTCTGCACTCCATAAGACCTCTTATCCCAGCCCTCCCTTAGGCTCATTATAGTTTCCTGAATACTAGAAACACTCCAAATAAGTCTCACATGGTCCCACCCCTAGATGAAAAGGTACAGGCAATTAGTGGCTGCTGAGACAGGGAGAATCAGAATTCTCCAGAGATGAGCCCCTTGTAGGTTATCTAGTCCCAATAGTCAGCATTAAATACATAACAGCAACACTAAATAGACTCGGCAGAATGTGTGCATGTATGTACATATGTATGTATGTATGTATGGATGGATGTATTATGTAAAAATCAATAAAGAATAAAAGGTGAACTTAGTGGGAAAGAAGGGACACAGTAGGAATTAGAGGATGTAGAGAAGTTAGAGAATGAGAGAAATGATGTAAATATAGTATGCATGTAGGAAATTCTCCAAAATTAACCTAAGAGAAACTTAAAAAACAAATTAAACATATAAATCTAAATATATCAAGCTAGGATTCACAAATGACAGATAAAATGTACATTTGTCTCCCTATGGATGAGCTATCTCACTTAGAAAGATATATCCTATTTCCTTCCATTTTCTGTAGAGTTTTTTAATTGGCCTTTTCATTTTATGTATGTGTGTGCTGTGGATACATATGTATGCATATTTGCACATGTTGGGCATACATATGTTGGGAGTTGCACTGTGTATATGTGGACACCCTGAATTAATGTCTAGAATCTTCCTCAGTTGCTCTCTCTTTATTCATTGAGGCAGAATCTCCCATCATCTACATGCAGAGTTTGTTAATGGAGCAAGTCTAGCTAGCGATCTTGCTCTAGGGATCTCCTGTCTCAGCTTACTGAATCTGAAGTGACATGGGCCACAGTGCAAACACAACATGTGCATGGGGCCCTGGGATCCAAATTCTAGTCCACATGCTTCTACTGATAGCTCTTTAACTTCTGAACCATCTTGCTGCACCAGGGGCTTTTGAAGTGTGACAGAACTGAAGAGGATTTACATGTGTACCTTGTAACAGATACATTCTAGCTGGAAGATTTTAGAGAGCATAGCCTAGGAAGAACTGAGCCATCACTTTGCACCTAGGGCAGACATGGCCTGAGCTAGGTAGATCTTGGTCATAGATATGAGTGGCCAGTCTGCTGTACTCAGATGTTAGAAGTCTTCCTACAAAGACAATAAGAGCTGATCTATAGATCCTGATTTCAGAGGCAAGTTGGCCCCTGAAACCAGTCTCCAAGGGACAATTCTAACTAAATTTTCATCGCACCTTAGCCAAGGCAGTACTGGCAGCTGCTTTGTCCTTTGGGAAACCAGCAGGTGCTGAGGGATGAACTTGAATTCTGGTCCATGGAGCATCCTCCTATATGCCTTATCTTGAGTTCCTTCCAAAGAAGATGCTGAGATGACATTTGTGGTCATGTCAAAAACTATAGAGAGGACTTCTCAAATACACTTGTTGGAGGAAGGGGGAGTAGGGCAGAAGGGAGGAAGCCAGTGAAGTGTGCTGTGTGAACGGTGGGGCATGTGACATCAAGAGCAAGTGTGTTCGTGTGTTTTTTATTGCCAGGACAGGAAACAGAGACTGGGTAACTTTTGTTATTCCTGTTGTTTGATTGGTTGATTGACTGACTGACTGACTGACTGACTGACTGACTGACTTACTTACTTACTTACTGATTGACTGATTTTAATACCCCAGAATGGTTCCAAACTCATCATATGGAAAAGTTGGCTCCTGAGCTCCTGATTCTCCTGTCTCTATCTTCTGAGTGATGAATTACAGACTACATAACCATGCTTAGTGGTTATAGTTTTTTGTTTGTCTGTTTGTTTGTCTGTCTGTCTGTCTGTTTGTTTGTTTGTTTAGAACATGTATATTTAACTATAGTTCTGGATTCTGGAAGTCCAAGTAGAGATTACAACCACTCAGCTTAAGAAGAAAAGTATACAGGCAAGTGGGTGCCTACAGGAGAGAAAGGGAACCCCTTCCCACTACAGCTTGCCCATTCCTAGAAGAAAAGTATTGAACAATTAAGAGGCTTGCTCCCATGACTCCACACACTCACACTAGACCCTTGGCCCTATACTGCTACACTGGCAACTGAGTTTCAATGAGAAGAAAAGACGTTCAAATAGTACCCACAAATAAGGCTTATTGTTACCAAACATACTGGAAGAAACTACAAAATACATCTAGGATTGCCAGGGCCATGGACAGGGGACCAAGTCTATGATCTGAAATATAAACACTACAGCATTCCTAGTCCAACACATCAGACACATGCTGGTAGCAATAGTTTTATTAGAAGTGCAGCAAATGGCAACTGAAGTTTAGATGTCAGGCCACCAGAAGAATATCACACTGATGGATATGTCTTGTTCAAGTAAGGCTTAAGAGAATACAGACTCCAGAATGTATTTTGTTTCTGTTGTCTCCCTGCATGCTGCTGATACTATGTATATGGCATGGAAATTCCCCCACTGCCTGTGTGTTTATCTCATGAATATATTCCATTTACTGGGCATATGTATACGTGTAGATGGTCAGGAAGATGATTCCTTCTTCTTAATCTGTATAATTTTGATGAATAAAAATAATACTAGGATATTTTTCATAGCTAGGCATGTTGTTACACATGAGGCCTGTGAGTCATACCTAAAAGCTGTTTTATATCAGAGCTCAGGCTGACATAGGAAATTAGTCATATCTCCCCAGCTCTAAGACAGCTGATTTAAGGCTTCAAAGTAACTTTAGATTAAAACCAGATGTCTTTATATATACTGGATTTAAAAATATACATTCTGAGAAATAGCAATCTAGTTCACAAGGACATATTAAGCTGCCTGGCCAAGTTGTAAATACAAAGACAGCACAATTATTGCTAGCTGGCAAATGATTAAATTCTTACACCCATTCCTGTCCTTAAATTGTAAAAATATGTTCTGACTAGTCAAGGCTACAGAAAATAACTTGACTCTGAAGCCAGTAATGAGGGCTGTAAGTGTTCTTAGGCAATCAGAAGTTACACACAGGATAGGAAAATATATTTCAAGATTTACAAACCTTTTATCATCACTGTGCCTTGGAGAATGCCATAATGAGCTCATATTAAGAAATTTAAGGTAAACCTGAATTTCAACCAAAGCATTTATGACACAGCTCTCTTTCTGTAAACACTTTGAGAAAGTCCAGCATTTCTGCCAATTGCAAAATGTTAGTTTAAAATGTTACTACAGTTAGAAATATAGAATATATGCACAAATTCCTTATTTCTCTTAGATTCCTCAATAGTTTGACAATCTCTATAAATAGATAACAATAACTAGAACTTTCTTTGAAGTTGCAACTGCAAGATTACAGCCCCACAACTAGAGAGCTAAGATTTATTACATATGTGTTGTCAGAATGGGTCTGTTTCTTATCATTTACTGAAATGTGAACTTAAAATGTTACTCCTATATTCTGCATGAAAGAGGCTATAGGATGGATGGATGGAAAGATAGATAGATAGATAGATAGATAGATAGATAGATAGATAGATAGATAGATAGATAGAT